>PVJX010010653.1:0-56158 GCA_004027295.1 Dolichotis patagonum
CTTCTTTTACCTGGGCAAGTATTTCTGGTTTGAATTTCTCCATAGCTTTCCCTATTTGCATATTTATTTCATTTGATATCATTTCAGACATTTCAGGTGTATGGCTTCTTTTTTGTTCTATGTACACAGCTTCTAAGCTTTCTTGGGGAGGGCTAGGGCTTTGAGCCTGCCTTTTGGTCTTTCCTTTTGTCATTTTTCTATATTTCCTTACTTTGACCGGTGTTCCAAAGCTTTCTCTGCATGTGTGGCGAATTACCTCTTACACCCTGAGTTCCTGGAGGGGCAGTGTCTCCCTCACAGGCTCTTGGCTTCCTCACAGTGTCCTAACTCCCCTCTGTGGGCTCCTGGCTCCCTAAGTTGTAAGGCGAATGCTGGGTGTGGCCACCCTGGTGCCTGTGGAATCTCAGGCAGGCCAGGCCACTGTGCCTTGTCCGAGGCAGGTCTCCAGGAGGTTCCCTGCGAGTGAAGGGCCTACAGGTCCCAAAGAGTCAGGCCAGAATGTTGGTTTCTGAAAAGTCCCTGATCCCAAACAGACCTGGCCAAGATACCAGTCTCTATAATATTCCCAATCCAAACAGCCTAGGTCACTCTGCGGGTCCGAGAGTTTTGGGTCCCAAAGAGACAGGCCGAGATGCTGCTTTCTGGGAGACTTCCTGGGGGTGAAGGGCAGGGCTACGGGCCCAAACAGACCTGGCCCAGATGCGGGTCTCCAGGCAGTTCCCTGTGGAAGAAGGGCGGGCCTACCAGTCCCAAACAGTCGTGCCGAGATGCAGGTCTGCGCAGACTTTCGATCCAAACAGCGCAGGCCACTCTACGGGTCCGAGAGGCTCGGGTCCCACAGAGACAGGCCGCGATGCTGCTTTCTGGGAGACTTCCTGGGGGTGAAGGGCCTAATCCTCTATCTTATATGTAGTTTTCAAATATTTTTTTTTCTGGCTGGGCATGGCAGGATACTCTGTAATCCTAACACTCTGGGAGGTCAAGGCAGGAAGATCACAAGTTTGAGCCCTGCCAGGCAACTTAGTAAGACTTTGTCCCAAAAGATAAAAAAAGGCTACACTTCAGAGAACTACAATTCAATGGAAAGGAAATTTCTTACAACCTGTAGATTGTCTTTTTATCATCTTTACATAGTCTTTCACAGAATAAAAGTTTCTTAATTTTGAGTAAGTCAAATTGTGTTAGTCAGATTTCTGTTAGTGTTAAAAAATACCCGAGAGAAACAATTTAAACATAGGAAAAGTTTATGTTGGCTCCCAGTTTTAGCGGTTTCAGTTCGCGGTCACTTGGCTCTGTTGTTGGCAGGCCTGTGGTGAAGCACTTAACCATGAGAAGGATGTAGAATATGAAAGCTGCTCATCTTATGGCAACTAGGAAGCAGAGAGAAAGAGAGGAGAGATGGTGGAGAAGGGGCCAGGAACAAAATATATCCTTTGAAGGCACACTCCCAGTGACCTGTGATGTTCATTAAATATTTTTTATTTGCAAATAAATGTCCAGTTGTGCCCCAATCATTTGTTGAAAAGCTGTATTTCTTCCACTGAAATGCTCTTATACTTGGAAAAAAATCAATTGGATATATTTGTGTGGGTCTGCTTTGGAGTTTTTTCCTATCCATTGATCTAGGACAGTGATGGTGAACATTTTAGAGTTTTCAGTGATAGCAAACAGCTGGACGCAGCATGTGTACCATAGGTTAGTCACTGCTGATCTAGGGTGTTGACCAGTATCACACTGTCTTGATTACTGTAGAGATATAATAAATCTTACAATTGGGTTAACTTGTAGTAATCAACTTTTCGTCGCTTTCTTGAAATACTTAAAGAAGCTACTGATGAACAAGATAGCCCACTGTTTTGAAGGTTCAAGGGCATGGTTCCTGCACTGTCTCAGCTCTAGTAAGTTCTTTCTATGCTGTGATCACATCTCAAACAGAAAACCAGAAAGTGACTCATGAGTCAGGCTTAGGCTTGTATAACAACTCCTTCACCTGAGGACTCACTCCAGGAGATCAGTATTCACTTCAGATGGAGTGTCCTCAGTGACTCCAGGGCCTCCAACTGCATCTACCTTTTAGAGGTCCACACCACTGCCATGGGTACCAAGCCTCCCACACATGAACTTCTGAGAAAACATACAACATCTTAACTGTAGCACTGATTCATTCAACCTTATTCTTCTTTTCAAATTGCTTTAGTTATTTTTTGGTCTGTTCATATACATTTCAGAATAATCTTTTCTGTATCTACAGAGAATCTTGCTGGGACTTTGATAGGAGTTACACAAAATCTGTACATATATTTGGGGAGAAGTGACATCCTTATTAATTCACCATGATACGTTTCTCTGTGTATTTAAACCTTCCTTGATTTCCTTCATTAGGGGTTTGTGGTTTTTGCTATAATGAGTCCATGTTTTGTTATAATAATTTTCTTTCAACCATCAAGCATAATTTATTAAATTCAGGAAAGGAAGGAAAATCTACTGTGTTTACCCATTCTTTATTCCTTGCTGATGTCCCAAATTTCTCTCTCCTGCCATTTCACTTCTCTTTAGAGAAATTTCTCTAGTCATTCTTTTCTGGTAGGTATGCTGGTGAGGACATTTCTAGTTTCCTTTCATCTGAGAATATTTTGATTTCCTCTTCATTCTTGAAGGCTGTTTTCAGCATCTGAAATGCCCCACCACTTTTTTCTTTCTTCCACGGTTTCTAGTGATAAATCTGTCATTCAAATTGTTTTTTTTTCTTTTATCAAAAGATGTTGTTTTCAGGTTTTTTTTGACATTTCCTTAAAGAATATATTCAAATGGATGCATTGGGTATGTCACAGAGATGCAGGACACAGTTGATAAGAAGTCATTAGTCATCAGGACAAAAATCTCAATGAGATACCACTTTATAACCACTAAGGTGGCTAGGTTTTAGGTTTTTTTTTTGTTGTTGTCTTTAATTTTCAAAAAAATTTGAATACTTTTCAGTCCTGCTCTATTCAGTCTATTCTTTCCTTTTTAGACTCAAATAACATGTTAAATCTGTCATTCATAGTCCCATAGCCTCTGAGTCTCTTATTTTTTTGTGTAGCTTATTATTCTCTGTTATCTGCATTAGATAATTTCTATTTTTACATCTTACTCTTCAGTGACTCTCCCCCAGCAACTTCTATTCTGTTGTTGAATTCATCTATTGAATTGTTAAATTTTTAGTTATTGTATTATTTTTAGATTTAAATTTTCTATCTTGTTCATCTCTAAATCTTTTGTTTCTTAAAACTTTATTTGTTTCAATCATGCTATCTTTGCTTATGGAAACATTTTTTTAAATAGGTTTGCTTAATACTTCTTGTTGGGTAACTCAAATACTTCCATCATCTTACTGTTGTCATTTACCATTTCTTTAAAATAATTTAGTTTGAGATCTTCTTGTCTCTTGGTTTGATGGGTGGTTTTTAAATTAACACCAGAACATTTTGGGTAGTGTAAGACTCAGATCTTATTTCTGGCTGGCTTTCTCTGGTACCAGCCATCAGGGAGAAGGGTGTGTTGCTTTAGTAGAACTTGGGAATAGAAGTGAAGGTTTTCTATTTAAACTCTGTCGACACTTGAGTTATTCTATCGCATGTTTTAAATCAGTATAAGTTATAATGCTAACTAATATTCAAACAGTACAAAAAATGGATTCTGTTTCTTAAAAGAGCTTCAAAGTCGCACTGAAAAAGGACATGGATACAAGGAGGAAAATCATGGTAGTCACTTGCCTTGGTGATTATGGTTATTAATCTATAATATTAGCTTTGGTTTGGGAACAGTTAGTCTTAAATTACTACTTTTTTCCATCAGTGATTTGATAGAAGAGTGTTCTCTATAATATGTCACAAAATCATGTTACTAATTTGTAAGAAAATGTTTGTCTTTTCTCCCCCCTCAGTAGTTGATAGACACACATCTATCTTACCTAAATGTGGAATAAAATTACTTAAATGTAATTTAAGAAGTAAAGTGGCTGTAAAATATTCTCTTCTGTTTTGGTCTTAGAATTGAAATCTTATCTGTCAAGACTGTATTGATCCTGAAAACTAATCTTATATAGCCTATGACAAATCAATACAGAAGAAAGGGCAGTAATTAAGGTAGACAATCATATGTTGCATTACTATATTTCTTTATAAAGTTGTTTTACTCAGGTTTCTGAACAAGGCGTGAAAGAGTGTAACAACACTCAGTAATAGAATAACTGTGCTCGATGATTATGTTTCATATAGAATAATGATTTGCAAAGATGAGAGCCTCAAACCTGAGGATTTGATAAAAGTCAAGTAGATTAGTAAATTTTCTAATCATAGCTGTCTCAAGTGACCTAAAGCTTTCCACATTCCCAATGTAGTGATGGCCACTCATGGGTCTTTTGGATTTCATTGCGTTTTAGTTTTTCTGAGACAGATCTGTGTCTTCACCGCACAGGCAGAATACTATGGGCACCGTTCATGACAGTGCCTAAGCTTTACAACCAACTTGCCATCTTCCCCAACTCTGCATCTCTAGAGGTAGCACATGGCTTTCAACTTCTAACAAAGCCTTATGCCCATGCTTAATTGCATTTTCATATCAATTCCTAGAAGTGGAATTACTAATTCTAAGGTACGATGAATTTTATATCTTTTGAAATACATTCTCAAATTAATCTCCAGCACGTTATTCACTCTTTTCATTTCCTTGAACAGATGCTATTACTCAATGTTATGATTTTAAAAACACTTTTTTTTGTACCGGGGATCAAACTCATGACTGCGCGCTTGCAAGGCAGGCGCTTATGCTGCTGCGCTAAATCCCCAGCCCTAAAAACACTTATTAAATCACAATGTTTTCTTAATTTTTTCCTTACTATATTTATATAGATTTTAAACCAGGACCTTATTTTTATTTTTTAATTCAGGGCTTTTATTTTCATGTCATAAGTTCCATTCTTATGTCGTGCCAGAGAATCAAGAGACTTTTATATAAGTGTCTTCTTTCCCATTGACCTCTGTTTTGCGGAGCATATTTACATCAGGTATAATTTGCATGTCTGGCTCTTGTTAAACTGTTCACTCACTCTGTGTTTCAAGCAGTGTTGCATCTCTTGGTCACATGTCCAAGCTCTTCTGGACATGAGTACTGGGAATTCTATTCTGTCCTATAGTAGTTTGCTCTGGGCTGAACTCTCTTGTCTTGTTTGTTATTAGGGGAAGATTAGAATTGGCCTCCACAGGTGGTGAGCAGAGCAATAACTGAGAAAACAAGCAAGATCAATATCTAATCCTTTGCAGCCAGCCAACCTTTCCTGAGCCTCATCTTTATTGATTTCTTTGGGTGCCTTCCTTTTCTTGGGCATTCAGTCCCTTTGTTCAGTGGGTGAACAAGCACACAGCATTTTTTCCTTCTTTTGAAGGAGCATAGATGGTTGCTTAACTCTGAGTTGCTAGAGAGGAAGGATGGAAGCCTAGAATGGCTGACCTTTAGAATAAGTCCCCTGTACAGGGGCCTGGGTGACATGAGTATTTAATTAGTCTCATTCTTTTGCTGGATTGAAGGCTCACAGGTCCAGGGAGTGGAGAGAGCTATGGCTTAGCAGCAATATGGTGGAGAAAGGTCAGTAAGTTCAATAGAAAGAATGACTTTTATTAAATACTATAGCTTCCAGTGATATAAGCATTATACAAATGAAAAAAATGTGGTTTGGGGCAGACAAGTTCTCAAAATCTGAAAATGTTGGATTTGCAAGACACTGAGGTTTTTACACAACACTGTATTCAACACTCTTGATCCCAGGACTAAATCTAACTTTATATGGTCAAAAATATGTGGATGGCTCTCTTAATTCTGGGACATTAATGAGAAACTAGGGTTGCATGTTTTAAAAAGGAGAACATGTTTTTAAATATCTGGAGGACTGTGATATGAAGAAGTTTGAATTTTTGGTTGTTGTTGCTTCAAAGTGCAAAAGTAGTATGAGAAAGCTGAGATGGTGTCTGTATGGAAGGAAACTCATTTCTAAGCAGTTGTAGATTTTTAACAGAGTAGTAGTTTGTAGTAAGACTTTCTGCAACATGAAGGCACATTTTTGCATAACTGTGTACCTCTTTATCCCAGAGTTCCCAGTGAACTTTTTACTCATTCTCAAGACTCAAGCAGATATCATAAATCCATGAATCCTTGCAGGCACTCATCCAAATGTATTTATAGTGTGCTAGAGAATGTGTTAGGAACTGGGGATCCACGATAAGGAAGGCATACTTAATTCTCATGAAGTTTTGTGGAGTGAGTCTCGTCTCTGTGGCTTTGTTTGATGTATAGTTACTGTAGAGCTCTCAGCTGAAGTGCCTGTATGCTCCCACCCCCTTTTTAACATCTTCAGTTTGGTGGTCACCATTTCACAGTGTCCTACTCATATGCCCTTGGGCCTTATGATGGCTGTATTTGTTATTTGACTTTCAATTGCCTGAGATTTTTTTCAGGCTGTCAGAGTCCACTCTGCTGGACAAACAGCAGACAAGAAGTGCCAGAGAACCACTACCCTTTAGGAGCAACTTTCAACAAGAATCTCATTTGGGAGTTGGTATTTTCAGGATCTCAGATCCCTTATCCCTCAGGTAGGATAATGCTAACAAGTGTGCTCTACACTGACTTCCAGAGTTCCCCATTGCTCTGTTCACTGTTCCAGGGCTCGTGATGGCTGAATAATAATTCATGCTCAGTCAGTTTATCTTCTTCTAGTCTCACTTTTCTACTAGAATTTCCTGAGATTATCTCTTGAAGCAATTTCTTGACCTTGAATTTTTTCAGTGCCTACTGTCAGGGGAACACAAATGCTTATACTGTTGATGAGCAATGGTAACTGGGGAGAAAACATCACAGTGTACAAAGCCATGTAGTGATTGTTGCACATAGAAAATGCTTTTTATGCAATTTTAGTTTAATTGGCAATGCATGTGTGCACATTGTATACTTTTCTTTCAGTACCATTAAGAAAAATCAAGCCCATCCAAAGAAACGAAGTGAGACAAAATACAAAATCAACGTTTACTTCAGTGTCTAGTTATCCCACATAAACTGTGTTCTGTAGGGGAAGTGATAAATATTTTCTTTTCTGCTGTAACTTATGAACTTGCAAAAGACCGTGGTGGTTCAGAATGGGCAGCAACAATGCAAGATGAACATATAAATTCAAGGATTCTCTTCATGAATTTCAATTTTCATGACCATATTTAATAAGAACAATAATCTCACTCACCACAACAATTTATAGGCAATTTTCTACAAGGCAGGCATTGTGATGGGTGCCCTGCATACATTTTCTCATTTTAAACTTCCAACCTGTTGGGTGGTATGATACAGGTGTTAATATGCTGGCACATGCCCTCCTTCATCTCTGCATGGCTCACACCTGCAGCTGTGAGTCCTATCAGTCCCATCAGTTCTTTACCTCAGATGCCTCCATCTCTTGTCTTTTTTGATGCCTTTATTTGGCATCATGGGAACATGTTCTGCTGTGCATAGGTAGAACCTAAAAGTAGGTAGAAAACTTGGGGGTAGTTGTCATTGCGAGAGAATGAAATAGTCAGATATTCTGCCCAGCCTCCTTTATATGCACAAACATTTTGAGTCTGTTTTATATAATTTCTCAGACCATGCTTGTAGGATTGGGCCTATAACAGAATCTTCTTGCTAACACATGCTTGATTACTTGTCTCTCTCTTCCATCTCTCTTTTTTTTCATTTCCTTCCCCTGCCACAGAGAATTACCTATGTCCAAACCTTTATTTCACAGTCTATTTTGAAGAATACAAATTAGATAGTCCTCATTTAATCAGTGAAAAAATTGACTTTTAGTTAATTGTTCTGTTAATAAATGGTAGACCCAAGAGTTGATCCTGGATTTGTCTCTTCTGTGATTATCCTGTTCTCTGTTATATACAAAAATAAACACAAAAATAATATCCAACCACAAAGGGAGGTTGCTTCCTTTTTTCATTCCTTTTTTGTCCTTCCTTCCTTCCTTCCTTCTTCTGTTCCTTCCTTCCCACTCATCTACTATGTACCAGGTTGTCTCTTGAGTATTAGAAATAGTGAATAACAGCAGTACAAAATTCCCAAGGATCTTAGCACCCAGAAGGGGAAGCATTTTGGAAGTATTTACAAATATTATAGACAGATAAAAAGATCTCATCAGAAATATTTTAGTTCTATAACTCAAGAGCACAATGGAAATTCAGCGGTATGATTATTAATCATCTCTGCCAAAACAATAACTTGATAATTCTATTTTCATACACTCATTAGGCAATAAAACCTAATTTTTACACACAATAGATTTATAACAAGGCAGTGTTAGTAAGTTCATTTTGTACTCAGTTTCTGAAGATATTAACTGATATTCAATAGTTTGGTAATTGATCTATGTCATTTTAAATTATTGGTACAATCTTCTGTGGAGGAAGGGAAAGTGTAACTAGAAGCCCAGTGCATCCCTGCTGTGTTATTTCTGTGACTTAAGGATAAAAATTAGATTACTGTGTTCTGTCAAACAGTCTCTGATTAGTTTAGGGAAATATATGAACCCTCATTTTCTTAGGAGATATATCAGAAATTTCCTGGTGGTATTGCATTAGTTCTGACAATGGCACTTTTGGTTATCATATAGTAACTGTCACTTTCCTCCTTTCCTACTTCAGCTCATTGTGATTTTTCATCTCTGACGGTTTCCAAAGAATATTGACATCATTGCATCAAAACCCTGCATACTGATTACTGTTGATGTGTTGTTGATGCTCAAACCTGGGGACCAATGTCTAGATTGTCAGTATTTTGTCCTATGACTGACTGTGAAAGCAGCTGAGAACTCTTTCCCCCATTTCCCCATATCTTGAAGTCACCTTGGTGGCCTGCTCCTGACTGATGTGCTTGCAAGAAAGGATGAGATGGGGTTACCTGCCAGCATTTTGTACTTTAATAGTAAATTCCATATACCTCCTGATTTGTAATATGGGGATAGTAATAAGCTCTGTCTTAACAGCCGCAGTGGACAGTGCTTAGGATCGCTTTGGTGCTTACCATTGTTAGGCAACTTAGCTTAACATTTAATTACCAGCACCTGCTTTTCTTTTCCCAGAGGCTTGCTCTGGATGCCACAGGCTTGAGAGCCAGAAATGTCAAGGAATTAGTTTCTTGAGAGCAGCCTTCAGCCAATGATCAGTGAGAATTATTGAAAATATTCTAGCTCTTTTGTCTGTTAAATGGGATAGTTTGAAGGGTCATAGGCACTCCACAGTTTTGAGCTCTAGTTGCTCATGGTGGATCCTGCTTGTGGTACCAAACCTGTTACTTGCTTCTTTTACATCTTTATTTCTCCACTCCCCTACCAGCATTCCTGCACCTTCCAAATGAACAACCTGCAGCCAGATTTCTGCCTGAGATTCTGCTTCTGCAGGAGCCCAAACTGTGATATGAGTTATTGTCAATATTAACTCATATACGCATGTAGATTGCTTAGCATGATGTGTGTACATTAGTTGATCAATTGGTATTTTTTGAGAATATATTTGATTTCTCAAAATTGTATAGTTTTGTTTGCTATTATTTCTTTGAATGCTCACTTTTGCATTTTTGTGGCTTCTGAATTTAACTTTTTCATTTGTCTCAATTTACTAAGACTAGTTAATAATTCAGAAAATGCTTGTAACTTGTTTTCTTCTGATAACGTTAGATTTAAAAAAACTTGCATGTTTCAAAAAGCAGTGTCTTATGATTTATATGAGAGATCTTCTAGAAATGTTTACATATTTAAGCGGTACAAGTCCCAATTAGCATAAAGCACACAGTCCAGTAGAAATAGCCTCATATATACACTGAACAAGTGGTTTTGAATCATCTCAACAATCTTTAGTCTTGGCTCACACTTTGCAAAGAATCTACAGGGCATGTGCTGATTTCCATGTCCTTTGGAATAACCACCAAATTTCCATTAGCCTTTAAATACCTGGTAACTGGACCTTTACCTTTGACTGTATCATAGATTCAGCTTGGTGATCCACAGGCTAACTTTGAATGAAAGATATGTTTTATTTGGTATAGAGTGTAATAAAATAGCCAACTAGCCCTTAAAAAGAGGGAGATTTCATGGAAAATCTGTATTTATGATACCTCTTGAAAATATTGGAAGATCTGTTAATCTTGGGCCTGAGTTTCCATATGGCAATAATAAACAGGTACTCAACAGTCACTATTCTGTACAGTAGGGCATCTGGGCATAAGCTTTTTAGTTTGTAGCAGTCTCTGTCACTGCTTACTCTCCCCATCTCACTTTTAAAATTATATTAACTGTCTTGGTATTCATTTTAGATAACATCCATGACCTTTTAGAGGTAGAAAGAATAAAGCTTATTTTTTCTTCTTCTTTTTCTCCCTTTTAAAATTTGTTCCATATTAGGAGGCCAAATAACAGTAGGGAGGGGAAGGACATACCTTCTGAAACAGAGCTAAAATTTATAGATTTTTTTCTTTTGTCTTTTTAAGACAAGGTCTCACTATGCAGTTCAGGCTGGTCTTGAGCTCACTTTGTAGCCCAGGCTGTTCTCGAACTTGCAGTGATCCACCTGCCTCAGCCCTCCTCAGTGCTGGAATTAAAAGTGGTACCACCATGCCTGGTAAAAATTCATGGATCTTAAAGAAGATTACAATGAAGAAATTAATGACATTTTAGTGCCCAAACATAATAGAGCTCTTCATAATTTAGTTACAAGTTTTAAATTGCAGGACCTGGTAATGAGACAAAAGACTGAAGTTGCAGGATGGACATTTGCCAGTTTGCTCTGTGGCTAGATTTATAGCCAGGCAACTGGAGATAATGCAACAGTCTGGAGTCTCCTGGAAATTGGCCAGGACCAAATGACCTCTAGGCCTGCCCAATTGTGATGATTGATTGTGTTGACTTGAGTAAATAATGCCCAACTAAATTGGCTCAGCATAGTTCTGGTGTGGAAGATCCACCCCAGGGAGGATTATTGCCAGAGTGCTATAAAAGGGAAACAAAGATGGAAGCATTGTTTCTGTCTTCTTCGGAGCTATAGTCTTTGCTTTCACCTTGAGTGTCATTTCCTGGTTTCTGGCACAGACCCTTTAGTCTGCTGATAAGACTCACATGAGATACTATATGCAGCTCCAGATCTTGACTGGATCCCAGCTTAGAGGGACGTTCTACATCTTCCACACCTGACTGTGGGTGGACATCTTAAGCTAATCTGTAAATTCTTATACATTTGTATATATTACATCTATTTCTTTAGTAAACACTGACTGATACACGTGTAATAGTTCATGTTTTAAGTACCTGGCTTATAATCACCAGTTTAATGTGACTGTTCTTTGGCTTTAATTCTGGGTCACCTCCAACTCTCCTTGGTCCCTTGGATGAATTTGATATACAAATATCTTTGGACAGACTTACTGTTAAAGTGAAAAAAGAGGAGTCTCTGAGTGTATCTTTTGGAAGATTACATATTCTTGTTCTTCGGGTGGAAAGATGTTCTACATAATTTTCCCTCCAAGCAGCTGCATACTGAATAATGCACAAAGGTTTGGTCTGGTCAGGAATGTTAAACACTTGTTTATCTGTCTTTCTATTCTCCACATCCATGGGGGATAAAGACAAGAACAAATACTCTGCTTTACAAAATTAAATCCACTGAGATTAGTATGAAATTCCTTAGCATCAGGTAGTCTCAATAAAACTGTATTCTCTCATTTTATTCATACTATTTCCAAAATAAAGCATTACCCTAAAATATAAATAATGATGGTCTTTAAATATAGTAATTCTCAGCAAATGTCACTGTGCTCTGGGCGAAGCCAGTCACATCCCTTGCAAGGATTAGGTTCTCTCTCTCTCTCTCTTAATTTTATATTCCGTGGCGATTTGGCTTCCAAATTATGAGCACACTGTCAGATTTAGTGACCTCATTTCTCATCAATGACAGCCTTAATGACACTCAAATATATCATTCACTTTTTCCCATTCCAAAATATACCAACATTGTATATCATCATTCACCCAATTTGACTTATAGGCTTTTTAAAAATCATTCTCATTCTGTCCAGACAAGGTTGATAATTCAACTGGAACTTACATCCACAGGAATTCAATAATTATCATTAGAAGGAAAATTAATTCCCAACTTAGTCTTTTCTTATTTCAATACTGGCCAATTTTTCTGAAGTTCTGTGAATATTTTTGAGGGTAGAACATATTTTAGACCCAATTTAACCTTGGATTTATCAGCATAATATTCAAAGGAAATGAATGTAATTTTCAAGTTCAAATTAATTTCTAATATACCAGAATGTGAATTTAAACAGTATACAAATACAACACTAATAAAACAACTTTCCCCTAAACTATATACCAACTATTTGCTTTAGGAAGGGACCATAAATGTCACTATTCTTTACCTCATGCCTAGCTTAACTTTCTTCAGGACAAGAGTGTGGGGTGAGGACCAATAGCTCTGCACATGTCTTCCAGAAAATTTCATTTTTTCTTCTATTTTCTCCAGAACCTGTCTTTGAATCAAAGTTCTGAATCTCTCTCCTTTATGAAGAGCTTTTCTGTTCCTTTATCCTCCTTGTGAAGGTACCACACAATACTGATAAATGTATGTAGGGGAGTCGCCCCCCCTCCAACAAATCTTTTCTAACACCAGCCCTTCACATTCCTGCTTTCTCTCCAGAGAAGATTACAGTTAACAATTTTATGTGTAAATTTCTGATCATGAGGCAGTTGTACTATCTTTGTGTTCTATTTAGAGGCTGCTAATTCTAAGTTGAAAAGTGGGGCAATGATAAAAGTTAATGGCTCAATCACATGGTGTGTGAATTACCAGCACATTGTTAAATTGTTTTGAGATCACATTGACATGCTTTAAATGTAGTGTGCACATTGCTTTAGCTTGAGGGATTCACATGTTTTCTTCCCTCTCTCAACTGTAGATGCTTCTTTTGGGCTTTCAGTCATTATAATGTGACAATCATCAGGACATCATAAATATGATATGACTGAGAGCCAATCAGAGCTCTTCTGTATAATTGACAGATGGGTGTTTTTGTATTATGGGTGTAAAGTTGGAATTGCCAGTTGTCTTTCTCAACATGAAGAAAGCCTATCTGAAAAAGATGAAGACCTGATGATTTGGTGCCAGAACCATTGCTAGATTTCTAAGTTGCATGAGCAAATGCATTCTCTTTTTAAATTTAAACCAGTTTGAACTTATTTATCCTTGCAATTGAAATTGTCCTAATGCATACTCAACGTGTGTCAAATTTCTTGCACGCATCTGCTCATAAAATTTTCCAAACATGTGAGTGAGACTGAAGTATCTGTGTAGACAATCTGGGTATGCATGTTCATGTGTGTTCTGCTTCTGTGTAACATGGAGGAAAATGGTAAAAAATCACACCTGCACATCTAGTCCATAATACTACAGCAGCACAATGCACAATGTATAACACAAGGATGTCCTAGAAGGGTGTTCCAGAGATTGGGTAACAGTAAGAAACTTTTAGAGAGAGCTAAGGAAAATGGGGGCCTAAGTGAGAGCGAGGTTTACTCTAATGCTGAAGATGAAAGTGAATGGGAATATTCAGAAAGTTGTGGTTCAGAGAGCTTTGACTTTAGAGTGAAAAAGTTTGGATGAGACAATAGCAATGTGCAATTAGGAATGGGGAGGACAACACACACAAAAACACATATATGACCATGTAGGAAGTGGAGGACTGTCATGTGAGAGGAAAACTAAGAGAAGGACTCACCAGCATTTCAAAAACTTAAGATACGAGGAGGATTAATGAGTTCTGGTTTAAAATTATTTAGTTTGTGATAAAGGGAGTGGTGATTTTTTAGTCTAGACTTTAAAAAGGTAATTAGGTGGTCTTGGGAGAATCAAGTGTTCTTGTCTAAAGTAGTGATCTATCGATTCATTTATCCTTTGTCCACTCACCTCTCCATCCATCCATCCATCCATCCATCCATACATACATACATATATCCATTTCTACCATTTACCTTCCCATCCGTCCATTCAACCATTATCCATCAATACCCAGCTATTTATTTATTGAATTCTTATTAAATGCCACAGCCTATGTTTCTTGTCAAGAAGGATAAAAGACAGGATTCTTCTCTTTGGGATACTTCAGTCTGTGGTGTGAAAAGGATACATCACCAGATCATTGCAACACAGCTCCCTAAGTGCAATAATACAGGCTTCTGTGAAATGTCGAGGGAAGTCATATTGGTTGTGAAGATTAAATGAGATTACATGTGTGAAAAGCACTTCGTCAGTTATTGAAGTATTAGTCATTATTATAATCTTCATAAAAACTGTGGGAGAAAGGCTTGGATTATTATCCCTTTAATTTTTTATTTATAAAAGCTTCTTAAGTATTTTACTACCAGTTACAAAGTAGAGAAAATAGAACCCCACAGTTCAGGCACTTTAATACTGGCATTGTTTTACATATTGCTAAGTTTCACTAGTGTCTTTATTTTTGAAATTTTAATTTTTTTCCCATAGTAATCATCCTGCATATATCACAATTCAAATTTTTTTCTATTTAAGGGAAATTACCTACATTTTCCCATATGTAAAACTAGTTCTTTAGACAGCAGGAGTCAGGAAGGCACCATAAAAACAGTTTAGATATTTCCCAACTCAAAAGCCTAACATCATGGCTCCTCATGAGTACTAGGACCCTTTGTTTCCCTTCCTAACAATCACTGTGCAGATTCCTCATTCCTGCAATGGAACTATCTGCCACCCCAGGGACGGAGCTGTGCCTGGTATGCATATCAGTTCCTTTTCATTTGATGACTCTATGTCTGCTGATGAGGGGTTGCCCTTTTGTCCTGAGTCTCTTGCGCACCTCTGACCCCACCTGAGTCACATTGGTCGGCTACCTTGTGCTTACCACAGGTTTCTGAGATTGGAGATATCTTTACTTGCCTCTATTTTCTCTCCTTGTATTTTAAGTTAAAGCTACTAACCCTATAAGAACTTCATTCCCATTTCTCACCAGGATAGCCCTTGTTAAGGTCACTGGTGACCTTCTTGTTTCTGAGACCAGTTGCTAGTGCTCAGCTATTGTTTTGCTGGCCTTTTCAGCAACACCTGAGAGAGTCATCACTTTTCCCTCCTTGAATGCTTTTCTTCTAGGATGCCATTCTTCTGGTAGCTCTTACTCAGTGCCCTTTGCTGGTTTCTCCTCATTTCATTGACTTTTAAAGATTGGGCTACTCTAGGCTTCAGGCCTGCAGAGATCTTCTCTATATACACTTACTGATTAGGAAATTTCACCCAACTTTGTGGCATTACATTGTACCTATAGACTGATGACTCCCAAGTGTATCAATTTACTTATATCTCTTTTGTGAACTCCACATTCTTATATTTAACTGACTATTCATCATTTTCCTCAAGGATATTAAATAGGCACTGCAAACGTTACTTTTCCAAAATGCATCTCATGCTTCCCTCCACCCATGGTCATCTCCATCTTAGTAAGTGATACATCTATTCCTCCAGTTGCTTTGGCTAAAAACCTTGGAGTTGTCTATACTTGCATCTAGAAATCATGTCATCTCTCTTTAAAAATAGATTCTGAGCCTGACCACTTCTCTGCTTATGTGGCCATCACCCCAAACTAAGTAACTGGTATGTTTTACTGGATGACTAACATAACCTCTTCACTGGACTCCCTGCTTTGCCCTTATTTCCATGTTCTAAACATGGATGCCAGAGTGATTTTTCTTTGTTTGTTTTTGCAACTCAAATTAGTAATATCGTGTTTTTCTCTGTCCCAAACTTTTCATTGGCTTCCATATCATTCACAGTAAAAGCAAAATCCTTGTTATGGCCTGAAAGAGTCTACACAATCTGGGCCACTGTTCACCTCCTATTATATTTTTTTTCAGTTTCTATTTTTTTTATTTTAAAGAGAATAAAACAAAAAAGGACAGAACAAGCAGATCAGAACAGAACAACATAAGCAACACAGCACTTTACAACAAGACAACCAGATATTAACAGTAGCTACCATAATGTCTCTTTCTTTGTAATAGTTGTGCATGGCTTCAAATACAATAATATCAAACATAACAAAATAGTATAAAACTGTTCAAGAGAATGAAAGAATTACAGGGTATTCTGAACTAAATAACAGAGAATGATCAATGGCTACTATAATATCTCATTTTAAATAAAAAAATTATTTATACTGTCATATATATTAAAATCCCAATAAGACACAACATGATAGAACTGATGGTAATAGAAAAATAAAAGCATGGTAGGACTTCAAAGCAAGACGATACTAAATCAGCAATGGCTGCCATAATGTTTTGTTTTCTTCAAAATAGTTGCTCATACCATCACACATAATAAAATCAAACAAAACAGAATAAAACCATTCCAACTGATGAATGAAAACATTAAAAGGCTTCAAAACAATGTAATGGGGAATCATGATTACCATAAAATATTATGTACTCTTACCATTTCTTACACTAGGGAGACTATACGGTATTTATACGTATGAGTTTGGTTTATTTCGCTTATGAGTATGGTCTCAAGTTGTGTCCATTTATTTATAAATATCTCAATGTGGTCATTCTTTATAGCTGAGTAGTACTCCACTGTATAAAAATACTACAACTTTTTTATCCATCCCTCAGTTGATGGGCGCTTAGGTTGTTTCCAAGATCTGGCTATTACAAGTTGTGCTGCTATAAACATGGGTGCACATATATCACTGTGGTATGATGTTTTCAGTTCTTCTGGGAATACACCTAGAAGAGGAATAGCAGAGTCAAATGGGACTTCCAATCCCAGCTTTCTGAAGAATCTCTAGACTGACCTCTACAGGGGTTGCACCAGTCTACACTCCCACCAACAGTGCAGAAGAGTTCCTTTTCCCTATAGCCTCTCCAGAATTTGTTGTTGGTAGTTTTTTTTATCCTGGCCATTCTTTCTGGAGTGAGATGGAATCTCAGTGTGGTTTTAATTTGCATTTCTCTCATGACTAATGATGATGAACATTTTTTCATGTATTTATTTTCCATTTGTATTTCTTCATCTGAGAACTGTGTGTTCATCTTGGATGCCCATTTTTGGATTGGGTCTTTGAATTTTGAGGGCCTGATTTTTTAAAAATTCTTTGTAAGTTCTAGACAGAAGTCCTTTGTCTGAAGGACAGTTCATTAAGATTTTTTTCCCAGTTTGTGGGTTTTCTTTTCACTCTGCTGAAGATTTCTTTTGACATATGCAGAAACTCTTTAATAAGATGTGATCCCCGTTATTGATTCTGGGAAGTATTTCCCTTGTGGTTTGATTCTTGTTGTTGAATTCTCTACCTACCCCTATGTCTTCAAGATTTTTACCTACTTTGTCTTCCAACAGATTTAGTGTTTCTGTTTTAATATTTAGATCTTTGATCCATTTAAAATTGAAAGAAGGCCACTGGGCATGGTGGACTGAGGCCCTGGAATCTGCTGGGCCCAGTCCAGCGTCCCTGGTAGCTCCCCAGCAACTCAAATGCCAGGAGTGTAGGTGTCCAACTCTCCCTGGGGCACCGGGACTCACCTCGGGCAATCCCCACTCCTCTGCAGGCTCTTGGCTCCCTTAATTGAGAGGCAGATGCTGGGCATGGAGAACTGGGGCTGGCAGAACTCCCGGGGCACAATCCCCTGTCCTTGATCCATTTAGATTTTAGTGTAGTACATGGTGACAGGCATGGGTCTCGTCTTCGGCATATGGATACCCAAGTTTTCCAGCACCATTTGTTGAAGAGACTATCGTTCTTCTAGGAAACATGTTTGGCCACTTTATCAAAGATAAGGTAGTTGAGTGTGTTTGTCTTTGGGGTTGTATCTTCCAGTCTAGTCCATTGATCTTCAGGTCTGTTTTTATTCCAGTACCATGTTGATTTTATTACAGTAGCTTTGTAGTATAACTTCAAGTCATGGATTGTGATGCCTCCTACCTTGCCTTTGCTGCTAAGAATTGCCTTTGCTATTCTAGGTTTCTTCTGGTTCCAGATGAATTTTAGGAGTGATCTCTTTAGATCTATGAGGTATGCTAGTGGTATTTTGATTGGGATTGCATTGAATCTGTATAACAATTTTGGGAGAATGGCCATTTTCACACTATTTATTCTTCCTATCCATGAACAAGGGATGTCTTTCCATTTTCTGAGGTCCTCTTCAATTTCTTTTTTCAGGGTATTATAATTTTATAGCTCTTTTACTTCTTTCATGAAATTAATTCCTAAGTATTTCATTTTTTTGGATTCTGTGTGAGGGATGTGGCTTCTTTTATTTCTCTCTCAGTGCTTTTGTTGTTATTTTTGAATATTGACTTTGTATCCAGCTACATTGCTGAATTTATTTATTATATCTAGGAGTCTTTCAATGGAGTTTTGGGGTCTTCTATGTAAAGTATTGTGTTGTCTGCAAATAATGATAACTTCCTCTTTTCCTATCTTTACTCCTTTCATTTCTCTCTCTTGTCTAATTGCTCTGGCTAGTATTTGCAGTACTATGTTGAATAGGAGTGGTGATAAGGGACATCCTTGTCTTGTGCCTGATTTTAAGGTAAAGGCTTTCAGTTTTTGGCCATTTAATATGATGCTGACTGTTGGTTTGTCATAGATGGCCTTTATCATATTGAGACAAAACCATCTACTCCAATTCTCTGTTTCTTATCATGAATGAGTGTTGGACCTTATCAAAAGCTTTTTCTGCATCTATAGAGATGATCATGTGGTTCTTACTTTTGGCTCTATTGATATGGTGGATTACATTTATTGATTTACATATGTTGAACCATCTCTGCATTCCTGGGATGAATCCCACTTGGTTATGGTGTATAATCTTCTTGATGATTTGCTGCATCCTGTTTGCCAATATTTTATTGAAAATTTTTGCATCTATGTTCATGAGGGAGATTGGCCTATAATTCTCTTTTTTAGTTGGGTCTTTCTCTGGTTTTGGTACTAGAGTAATATTTGCTTCCAGAAATGACTTAGGAAGAATTGATTCCCTTTCAATTTCACTGAAGAGTTTGAGGAGCGTTGGCATTAAGTCTTCTTTGTATTTCTTGTAGAATTCCGCAGTGAATCCCTCTTGGCCTGGGCTCTTCTTTGTTGGCAAGGACTTAATTACGCTTTTAATTTCATTAATAAAAATTTGGTTATTCATCAGTTTTACATCTTCTTGGCCCAGCTTTGATAGCTCATTTGTCTCTAGGTATCTGTCATTTCTTCTGTGTTATCGAATCTATGAGAGTAGAAGTTTTCATAATAGGTGTTGATGATCTTCTGTATTTCCACAGAGTCTGTAGTGATTTCACCTTTTTTATTCCTTATTTCATGAGTTTTTAAAAAGGTTGGCTTTTTAAAAATAAGGTTGGCTAGGAGCTTATCAATTTTATTTATTCTTTCAAAGAAACAACTCTTTGATTCATTGATTCTTTGATTTTCTTAGTCTCTATTGCATTAACTTCTGCCCTGATCTTTATAATTTTCCCCCTTCTTTTGGCTTTGGGCTTGGCTTGCTCTTCTTTTTCTAGATGTTTGAGGTGTAGTATCAGGTTATTTGTGTTCATTCTGTTTTCCTGATATGGGAACTCAGTGCAATAAATTTTCCTCTGAGGACTGCTTTCATTGCATTCCACAAATTCCAGTAAGTTGTGTTTGTATTTTAGTTTGCTTGTAGATATTGTTTAATTTCTTCTTTAATTTTGTCTGTGACCCACTGATTGCTCAAGAGTGTATTACTCAGTTTCCATGTGTTTGTGAGGTTTTTGCAGTTACTTTCATCTTTAATTTCTAGTTTCATGGCACTATGATCCGATAACATGCATGGGATAATTTCAATTCTTTTGCATTTACTTAAATAGGTTCTGTGGGCTAGTATATCACCTATTTTAGAGAATGTCCCATGTACTGCTGAGAAGAATGTATATTCTGATGTTGTTGGATGGAAAACTCTATACACGTCTATCAAGTCCATTTGTTTACAGGTGTGATTGAATTCTGTTATTTCTTTGCTGATTTTCTGTCTAGTTGATCTGACCCTTTGTGTCAATGGCATGTTAAAATCTCCTGTTATAATTGTGTTATTGCTTATTTGATTTTGCATTTTTGTTAATACTTGCTTTGTATAGCTAGGTGCTCTGGAATTTGGTGCATATATATTTAAGCTTGTTATCTCTTCCTCTTGAAGTTTTCCCCTAACTAGTATGTAGTGACCTTCTTTATCTCTTTGGATCATTCTTGGTTTGAAGTCCACTTTGTCTGTAAACAGAATAGCTACCCCTGAATTTTTTTGGTTTCCTGTTGCATGAAGTATTGTTTTCCACCCTTTGACTTTCAGTCTATGAGTTTCCTTTTGGGTTAGATGGGTTTCTTGTAAACAGCATATGATTGGATGTTTTTTCTTGATCCATTCTGCCAGTCCATTTCTTTTTATTAGTGAATTGAGGCCATTTACATTAATGGTTATAACTGTTATATATTGGTTTATTGCTGACATGTTATCTTTCTGCTGTTGTATCTTTACCTTTCCATTCTGTTTAATTGCCTTGCTTAGTGGCTTTTTCCTATGTGTATCTAGAATGTCTTTCAGCATTCTTTGTAAGGTTGGTTTGGTGATCATGAAGTTCTTCAGCTGTTCTTTGTCATGAAAGTATCTTATTTCTCCATCCATTTTGAAGGAAAGTTTTGCAGAGTACATCAGTCTGGGTTGGAAGTCATTTTCCTTTAGGATCTGAAATACTTCACTCCATGCTCTTCTTGATTTCATTGTTTGTGTTGAGAAGTCTGCTATGATTCTGATAGGTTTTCCTTTATAGGTGATCTGTCTTTTCTCTCTAATAGTTTTTAGTATTCTGTTCTTATGTTGGATTTCTGGGGTGGTGATTATTATAGTTTTATTTTGTAGTTTTATTTTGGTTATGTTTATTTGGCGTTCTATATGCTTTACTAATCTGTATGTCAGTTTCCATTCTCATGTTTGGGAAATTTTCAGATATTACTTCTGTAAATAGCCTCTTGTTATCATTTGTGCTTTCCTCTTCTATTTCATTTATCCCTATTAGTCTTATATTGTTTTTATTTGCATCATCTTGCAGCTTTTGAATTGTTATTTCCTGATTCCTTTTTGTTTTTAAAAGATCTTTTCTTTCCTGTTCACTAGCTGCAATCTTATCTTCGAGGTCTGAAATTCTATCTTCACTTTTGTTGAAGCAGTTTTGACAAACTTTCAATAGAATTTTTGATTTCTTGTATATCTGTTTGACTCTGCTTCATGCATTCTGTTTGTTTATTATAGTGCTCATTCAGGGATTCTGTTTGCTTTGTTCCTCTAATTTTTAAACTGTTTCTTCATTGGATGTGTTCACTATTTCTTTCACTACTTTTATCATTTCTTCTTTTACCTAGGAAATTATTTCTGATTTGTGTTTCTCTGTAGCTTCTCCGAGTTGCTTCTTTATTTCAGTTGATATCATTTCACTCATTTGAGGTCTATGCTTATATTTTCTTTTATGTCCATGGCCCCTAGGCTTTCTTGGGATGGGCTGGAATTTGAGATTGCTTTTTGGTCTTTTGTTTTGTCATTTTCCTGTATTTCCTTGCTTTGAGTGATGTTCCAAAGCTTCCCCTGGGTGTGTTGGCAATTACCTCCTGTGCCCTCAGCTCCTGGGACTGAATGAAGGTCACTGAACTTGGCCCAGTCAGGCTTGCAGGACTTCCTGAGCCCAGTCCAGTGCTTCAGTGAGTTGGGAAGAAACTCAACTGCTATGAGCACTGGTCTCAAACTCTCCCTGCACCAGTGCTAATGGGCTGAAAGTCCCCCTGTGCAGTCTTGGCCTCCTGTACTGAAAGAAGGCTACTGGGCATGATCCACTGAGGCCTGAAAACCTTCAGAGCCCAGTCCAGTGTCCTAGGGAGCTGAGTGGGAACTCAACCGCTGGGAGCTCTGGTCTCAAACTGTCCCCGGGCCAGTGCCAGTGGGCTGAAAGTCCCCCTGTGTGGTCTCAGCCTCCTGGACTGAAAGAAGGCCACTGGGCGTAGTGTACTGACACCTGTGAAACCTCTGGAGCCCAGTCTGTGTCCTAGGGAGCTGATCGGGAACTCCTACCTCCTATTGTTTTATCTCTAGCTCACTTTATTTCAGTGCCATTAACATTCTTGTTCTTCATATACACTAGCCTCTCTTGGTACATTTGCTGCTTTTTTTCTGCATGTAATATTCTTTTTTAGCATGCGTGGTTTATTCCATCCTTCCTTCAGGTCTTCAACCATATGTCAACTGATCAAAGAAATCTCTGATTACCCTCTGTACCATAATAACAGTTCCATGCCTAACAGACTGTATCCATTCTTTATAACTTTTATTGCATGAATCATAATCTGATCACATGTATGTATTTTTATAGCTTTTATCATGTGCCACAGTCTACATTATTTGAAATTCTGTATTATTTGAATTCCAGATTCATATGCAGATATACATGTACAGTATATAATTATTATCCATCTCTTCTTTCTGGAACCTAAATGAGATCAAAGTGTTAGTTTCTGTGTTTGTGATACTTACAGTATATCTTATCCATAGACAGCCCAGGCATGGTAGTAGGGTGGAGTAGGTTGTTGAGAGACAAAAGAAAATACCAGGAGGTAGATTGTTAGAAATAAAGTTTATTAAGTTGTTAACAGGAATTGATAGAATTAACTGAGACTAGCAGAAAACAATTGGGCCCAGTGCTGGCAGCTTAGACAGGAAAGTCACTAGACGGTACCTGGGCTGTCCAGGGTTTATAGGCTGTGATTGTTATTTGTCAGAAGAACAGGTAATCATGGTCTGGACAGAAAAATCACCAGAGAAAGCTTTGAGTATGGAGTGTCCAATGGTGGCTTACTGGACTACAGCACTCCACAGTGCTCTGCTATTTTTTTTTTTTTTTGAGACAGGATAGTGCTATGTAATTCAGGCTGGCTTTGAACTCAACTGTGTAGTCCAGGATGGCTTCAGACTCATGGCAATACTGACTCAGCCTACTGATTGCTGTAACTTCAGGTGGGCACCACTATGCCCAGCAGAGAGAGATTTTAATAAGCTAGGTAGCAGTGACATCATTAGTTTTCTCTGTTTGATTGTATGATCAGTATTCCATATGATATAGTATATGTGTAGGGAGACAGTTTCTACAGATAGCACTGGTTTGCTCAATTCCCAGTGTCCATTGGATAATACTTTTAAAAACATATTTGCAGTACATAATGATTGCATTCATCATGGGGAGTTGGTACATATGCGTAACACATCTAGTTCTTTTTTTGTCCTCTTTCCCTCAGTTAATATTTATGCAAACATTCTGGTCCCTGTCCACTTACAGTGGGCCCTTGACTTGGAAAGTATTTGGGGAACACAAAAAGGTGTCTTCAGGGACATGGTTCTAAGTGCCCTAGTTTTTTTCAGGGATGATACAGGATGATATTTAGTACATGAGTACATATTCAATAAATATAGATATTTTCTTATTTGCCAAGTTTTTCTTATGATCTCTTCCTCCTATGACTAAGAGTATATGTTTTATAACATTGAAATGTTTTCTTTTCTCCATAAGGCACAACACTTACAATCTGTGCCTTGGGTTTCCTATTTATATAATGGACCTGTTAATAATACCTTAGATATAAGAAATAAATAGGTTTTGTAGCTAAAGTCCTCAGTACAGTATGTGATCTACAGAACTGTATTTAATAATTTTGGGCAAAATAGGATCAGACAATCAGGATTTAAATGACATATACAAAACAGAAAAGTGCTGAACATATAGTAAATGTTATATAAGAATAAGGTAAATAATGTTTTCACTATTTGATTCACCATGAAGCTATACAATCTGGGGAAAATGACTTAGCTTCCCTTTGTCTCAATTCCTCATCTCTACAGTAGGGATAAAGTAGTTACTATGGCAATTAGTAAGATACAGTGTATAACATGTCTGAACATTGAAGATGCTGGTAACTATTTCCCTATTGTGTGACAGTCATTATTTTATTTTTTTAAAAATAAAAATTGTAAATAAAATTTGCCATTTGCCAAATAAAAATAAAAATTGCCATTGTAGACAATACTGTGATGAACATCTTTGTGTGTAACATTTTTCATATGCTTCAGATTATTACCTTGCCTTGAAATTCTCTGATCAGTACAACTGAATCAAAATGTATAAATATTTTCATGGCTCTTGCTTCGTAAGGCAAGATTTTTTATCCTTATTTTGTAGACTATAACTCTGAGCCTTTAGGTTACTGAGTAAATGTAGAATCAAGATTAGAAATCAGAGTGTACCATATTTTGTTGCCTCTTAATCTTGACCCCTTCTTTTCCTGACAAGGTTAATTAGACAATTCATAAAGTCCTCCACCACATTGTGAATTGCCCCCAAAATGTACAGTTTACAAACAATTAATATTTATTTCATAGTTTCTGTGGGTCAGGACTTGGGGAGAACCTTCTCTGAATGGATTTGGCATAGGGGCATCTGAAAAGGATGCAGTAGTTGTTTTTAAGGTAGCAATCATCTTGAGGCTTGACAAGGGCCATAGAATCCACTTTGAAGCATACTCATGTGGCTGCTTTGCAGGCTTCAGTTCCATAGGCTGCTTCAGTGTCCTCATAGAGTGGCAGCTGATCTTCCCCAGTGGATGATCAGGGAGGAAAGGGGAACTTGAGAGGGAAGACAGCCTTTTATAGCTTAGTCTCAGAAGTGACAAACTGTTATTTATGATACATACTATTAATCACATATCGTGAGTTGTGAATACAAGGAGGTGGGCATCATGAGGTGTTATCTTTTTTCGCTCTTTGCTGTCCTAGGGACTTGAATCTAGGGACTCACATGTGCTAAGCAAGCACTCCATCACTGAGCTAGTGTATATTCTTTTTGTCTCCCTGCCTCCCTTTATTGCTTTGGCACCTGCTACCTTGTTTTTAACCACTTTCTGTCATGCTCAGACATTTGTTAAATTCTACTATGTGTCAGGCCCTGATCTGTTCGCCTTAATACCTAAATTTAGCTCTTATAACACCTGATGTGTGGTGTATGTTGTTCTTCCATTTTGCAGAGAGGAAAACTGAGGTACAGAGGGACAAAGTAACTTGCCCTAAGATGATCACACAGTCAGCTAGAGTCAGAGTTGTTTTAAGCTCAGAACTGTGATTGTAGAATCTTTCTGCTACAGATGGGGACCTTCTTGGTAGACACTGTCTTTGCTGCTACCAGGTTAGCTCTGGGAAGCACTGAAACCTGACACCTAGGGCATAATTGTCAAATTAGTTCCTTCTTGACTGAAACCAGTAATCTCCTTTCTGCTTTGTCAGAGAGAACACAGTGAGGACAAATCTGCTCATAGCTGGATTTACCTCCATGGAAAGATCCAACAGTAATTCTGAAGTATGATTGGGAGAACAATTCTAGTCTTTGGTATATGCCTTATTGATCTCTAAAAATCTCTTAATTCCTATATTTTTGGGGTGGTTTTATTACCTGTGATTACTTGTGTTAAAGGTTATCTGAAACAGCTGCTCAACGATCTTAGTATTTCAAAATCAGGTAGGGTTCCCAAGACTTCTCTGTCTGTCAGTTTTGATAGGATTTTTGTATTTTCTTCTATCATCTTTCTAAGAATTTTGTCTTTATTCCATTAGCTTTCTGACAGAGCTGCAAAAGGAAGAGGAACCATGGACTCTTCTCTCTCTTTTTAAATCCTGGATGCCTAATAGGTTACTCTAAACTTCTTATGTGTTGCAAAAGCACTCCTTGTTCATTTCTCTGCTTATATCAGTTATCTAGACCTGTGTAACAAAATTACTCTCAAATTTAGTAGCTTAAAAGCAGAAAATTATTGATTAGTTTGGTTCCTGTGGGAGAAGAATTTCTGAAGCACTGTAGCTTAGTCCTCTGGCTCAGGGTGTCTCATGGATTTCAATCTAATCATCAAGTAGGAATGAGCCCTCTCAAGACTCTGTTATAGGAAATTTTACTTCCAGGTTTGCTCATGTGGCTGTTGTTAGGGTTCATTTCTTTGCTGGATGTTGGTGAGGGTCCTCTTTCAAGTCTTTTCCAGATTGGCCTCTCCAGAAAGATATATCATGGCACCTGCCTTTCATCAGACTGAATTACAGAAAGTCAGGAAGATGGAGAAAGGGAGTCTTGTTATCCTCAAGTGACTTCACTGTACTTTTGCTATATTTGGTTAGAAATGAGTCATTAAGTCTGGCCCATATCCAAATGGTTATCACATGAACTTTGTTTTGCTTTGTTTTTTGCTACCAGGGATCAAACTCATGACCTCACGCTTACCAGGCAGACGCTTATGCCACTGAGCTAAATCCCCAGCCTGGGATCACATGAATAAAGGGTGCATGAACAGCAGACATTGGGGATCATTGGAAGTAACTTCATAGCTGCTTGCCACATTGCCCCAATAATGATTATGACTTCCATGCTTATGATATCTTTCTGCAGAGGCCAATCTGGAAAAGGCTTGACTACATTCCATTTTAACTGCCACCGTATCTTGACTGTTCCTTCTTCTCCAGCCTCTCTACCTTTACGCAATTAATTGTTACCTCCATCTAGGCAACTGCAGGGGCCTCCCAGCTATGCTTCCTGCTTTCTTTCTTCCTTCTCCCATCTATATCTTTATCCTGACTTTGTGGCTGAGGCAGGAATGGGTGTAATGGACAATGAGTCTGGTTCCAGACTTACACAGTTACATAATGGTTACCATCCAGGTCAGTGGGAGCCCCAGAGATTTGTTTTGAGTGCTGAGAGTGGAGAATGAGAGCTTTGAGGAGGAGTAAAAGAACCCCGGTCACTGGGGCATGGGCTCCAAATACAGGTCCAAAGCAGAAGCATTTATTTGAATATGGCTGCTTGCTGGTAGGTGAGGGATTCAGGCTGATGAATCCAAGGTCCCACCTTCCATTCTTGAATGCCATTTCTGTAACTGTGCCTTGGAACCAGGATTAGGTATCAGTTGTTACACTGGCCTCTGCTCTGCTAGGCAAGCTGTCACTAGTCATTGAGTGACCATTTGAGGCACTGTGGCTTCATGGGTCACTGGCTTCTGTGTCACTTGCTTTCATGCTTTCTAACTGCAAAGAAAGAATTGCTAAGCCAGGAGAAGGACTCTCTTGAGGGGTCACTGGTAGCCATGAGAAATCCACCTCTCCTGTGGGGCTAATCTTCCAGTTTCTACTACCTCTTTGTGACTTAGAAGGCTATTTTATAAACTTCAGAATAGTGGAGAGAACACAGGTATTGGAGTAGGCAACTCTAAGACTGTATCCCATCAATTAGCTGTATCTTTGGGCAGTTACTTAAGCTCTCTGAGCATCAGCTCTTTGGCCTGTAAAATGGGGATAGCAAGGCTTACCTCCTGAGAAACACATGGGAAAACCTACATAGATGCATATACACAGATGCTTATGGCAGAGTGCTGTCCCTTAGAGGGAATTGAAACCATTATCTGGGATGAGAAATATAGAGCATGTATAACAGCTGCCATTGAGATGTTTCCTTTATCCACATAGGTGTTGTAGATCTGATCTAGGACCTTGGTCAGAAGGAACAGTGATCTTACAAGGAAAGCTACTACCTGTTCTTTACAGATGTCTTTGGAGAAGCACATAGTGTGAATAACAGCTTATACTTATTTTAAGCAATGTGCTTGTATTAATGTAGTTCTCACAATACTAGTTTACACATGGAGAAGTTGAAAACTAGAGAGGTCAAGTCACTTACTCAGCATTGCCCAGCTGTTCAGTGTGCTAGAGCCTGCGTTAACCACTGACACTATCTTTCAAGACGTGAGCTCTGTTTAACAATCACAAGCTTAGACATGCAAAATCTCCTTGTCATTATAGACACGGAGTTAAATAGCTCTTTAGACATACCTGGAAACAGTGAATCTGAGTGCCTAGAATTTGTGTGAGCACAACTAGGTAAGCTATTGTTCATATAGGCTCATATTATTAGCCTTTGTTCCTATCCGAGGGTGTCACAGTATTGTAGTACAATATATGGTTCTGGTTAATAATTTGTTAGTTAATTTAGCACACTGAGCACTTACAAGGTGCCAAGTAGTATGGTGATATTCAGTAGTGTTCAAAGAGATCCGTCTTGTCGACATGCTAAGAAGTTAAGAATCTAGTAAAAGACTGAGTTTCAGGAAGGTAGATTTTTATAGTGTACATTGATAACACAGAATAGTGACATTTGTTTTGGTATATCAGTATGTACATATAACATAATTTGATTATTTTCATCCCCATTAGACTGCTTTCCTTTTCTGCCTCCTTCCCTAATCCTCTTAGGAAGTCTAGATTTTGATTTTACACAATAGAAAGTTTTCTACCTTGCTGGGCTTTTCTGAGATAAGTAGTTTTCCTATAGAGGGGGTGAGTTTCCTGTCCCTAGAGGTGTCCAAGTAAAGCCAGAATGGCCACTTGGTGGGGATGTTGTAGAGGGGATAAAAATATTATAGCCTCTTTGAAGAGAAAATTGTTAAAATTCTGTCCAATTCTTATGAATTAACATTCAAAAGAAACCTAGATGCAACAAACATGATTTAAACACAAGACAGCACCTTCTTAAATCTTGTAGCCACAAATCAGGGCAAGGAAAGAGGGTGGTCACTGGATTTTCAAAAGCTGAGGTTTAAAGCCACAGCTGACTGTGGGTGGAAGTGGAGCTGCAGTACACAGAAGGGACCTCCTGCAGCTACAGAATCACTCTGTGGAATAGGCGAAAGACATGCTGCAGGCATCCTGTGGTTTGCAGCTTCACTGGGGAAATCAGTATCCCAGGAATGGTTGTTACCCGCCACTCAGACAGGAAATGTCGCACACAAAGCCTTGTTTTTCTGCAGCAGGAATTAAAGTTCAGAGGCAGCTGCAAGGAAATCAATACCAAACTGTTAAAACCTTAATGAACGACAGCAAAAGGCTGATCATGTTGCCTAAAACAGCTTTGTTCAAAGCTGCTTGTCTGGGGTGAGTGTTAACAAGAATTGATTGAGCTCCTATGAGGTGCAGTTTCCAGGGCACAGCTGCACAGTGTAGGGAAAGCACTTTGGATTGAGAAGCAGTTTCCATGGGTTCAGGTGTTGCTTGGCAGCTGAATCATGGGGTGATCCTGGTCAGTTGCAGTTAGTCTAGTTAGTGTTGGTAGTATAGATCTTAGAACTGTATACAACCATTCTCCCTCTTTTCTGCCACCCTGCTCCTGCCACTAGGTCCTCTAGCAAAGGATCAATAGCTAGATGAAAAATAAAGTTCCAGCTTTAATGATGATTGAACAACAAGTTCACAAGGTCCCAATTCAAAGCCCTGTGGGAGAAGGGAGGTTGGAGAAGGTTGCTCTGGCTGCTGGGCTTAACTAGGCTTCCTGTTTTCAAGTCACTTTTGCTTAACTCTGAGTTTGTTTTTAGCAAATGAATCTATAACTCTATAAATCTAAATGAACAACTTGGCCAAAAGGAATGTATATGGTACATCACCCATTAGTGCATGTAGCTTAGTAAATGTCACACCCTGACCAATCCCATTAGCCATTCTTCATGCACTAAGGTGTTGAAAGCACAGGCAGCAATTTCCTTTCTTAGGGCCTTAGCAGAAAAGTAAAAGATTGAAGAAAAACAGTGTTTCTCACTGAGTCATTTAAGTTGTCTGATTTTCCATTTTCCCATCTATCAAATGGGCACAAAATTTCTGTGGAAATGCCGGATTGTTGTGAGAAGCAAGTGAAATCACATTCATGAAAATTCTTGGCAGGGTGATTGCTCTCTCTGATCAAGTGGCTGTGTTGTTCTTATTTGCAACCTAGAGGAGGAAGCCTGACTAACAGAAGATAAGCAACTGACTTCTTTTGACTACTTACTATGTTTCTGATGCTTAAGAAGACTCTGCCAAATCTTCTGTATTCCTCACAGTGTCCCTGTGAACAGATAGGAACGCTCTTACTTTAGGAATGAGGAGACCAAAGTACAGTGATCAACTATTCCCACCTTCCAAGGACTGGTGGTTTTTCTAGGACACAGGACTTTGAGAGATGAGTGTTGGAAAGTCCTGGGCAAACCAAAACAAGATTGCCACCCAAAACTTAAGTCCAGAAAGGCTGACCAATCTGCCCAAATGTCTATAGCCAGTAAGTGGTAGGATCAGATTGGACTATGGAGCAGCTACCGTGGTCTCATTTTTGTTTCCATACCATTTTCTACCAAAGCTCTGGGATGCCATATATGCTCATATGAATGGATTGCATGTCAGGATGGTGCCCTAATCAGTGTGATGGGGTTTAACAGGAACAGAAGGCTTTGCTAGGAAGCTATGCTCTTTGCTGTGATGTCAGAGATTTCAATTTCAGTGGCTTTTTAAGAATTTTCTTAAGAATACGCTCAAATTGGATGGGCACAGTGGGGCATGCTTGTAATGTCTGCTACCTAGGAGCCTGAGGCAAGAGGATTGCAAGTTTAAAGCTAGTCTGGGCAAGTTAGTGAGACCTTGTCTCAAAATAAAAAGTGAAAAGTGCTGAGAACATATCTCAGTGGTAGAGCACCCCTGGGTTTGATTCTCAGTAATATCTGTCTCTATCTTGACCTCTATCTTTATCTCCCTAAATTGTACACACATATACACACCCTTAAGTCAGATATGAGTACAGTGAAAGCCCAGCTTTGCAAGCCAAGTGGTGTATTGGTTAGAACCTTTATAGGAATTGCCATGCCTTGTTAAGTGACTTAAACTATAAGAGCAGGTGTGTCTTATTAAAAAGGTATGTTAGCAGGCCTGCTATTAGATAGCACTATTCGATGTGTCCTAGAAGGGGGTCGCTGATTGCATCTGGGTGACATGGTTAAATCATTCTTTCCTTAGTTCTTGCTGGAACTATTGCAGTCACCTCCTTCTCTGTAAAGCATTCCTCAGTGACTTGTTTCTTGTTTTTTTGGAGGAGCTCCAGTCTTCACTTTCACCTTGGATGTTGTCTCCTGGCTTCCAGTGAAGACTTCAGCTTCCAGGACAGTTCCTTCAGCCTTCTGGTGTAGACTCTTCAGCCTTCCATCACAGATCTATTGACCTCCTGATATGGACTTGCATAGGATACTGTGGTGAGCTCTACACCTTCCACTGAATCCTTTGTCTCCAGTATGCAGACAGATCCTCTGCACTCTTCCTCATCCAACTTTGTGGGTGACCATTGTAAGCCAATCTTGTAAATTCTTATATATTTGTACATCTGTGTTATATATATTTCTCTGGTAAACACTGACTGATACATCTCCCTCCATACTACTTGAATAACCCATCAAGGTTTGCCTTTCCCACTGGAATATGTACCCAAAGGGCAGCAACTGGCTCTTGTTTCCTATCATAAGGACTCCACAGGTGCTTGCTGAAATAGCCTGGACCAGGGCAGAGGCAGGGGTACTATTTGTTTGGCATTATCCCTGTGAGTTCCCTTAAGCTGTCTGTGGTGGTGATTACTGACACCCTATGCACAATAGATCGCAGAACAAGGAACTCAGCAATATTGCAATCATCAGTTTCAATTGCCATGCTGAGAAGGGATTAGGGAATAGAAAACTGACAACCTGGCTTATTCTAAGTGCTAAATTAAGAACAAGATTGGCATGCTGGTGAGAAAAAGAGAGTCTGAGAGAGGGTGTGTGTTAGAGGGTAATTTGGGGGTGGATATGTGGTACAGCTGAAAGTAGTCAGAAGGCTTTAGGTTCAAAGGTTAACTGTGGCTCTTGCCAAAGAGGCCACTTGGCAGAATTATACTCTGTTTTACGAACATTATCACAGTTTTAAAATACAGGCACACATCATTTAATGATGTTTTGGTTACTGATGGCTCACATATACAAAGGTGGTCCCGAAAGGTTATAATGGAGCTGAAAAATTCCTATCTAGTGATGCTGCAGCTGTTGTAGTACAAACATTACTCACAGATGTCCATGGTGTTGCTGATATAGACAAACATCCTGCACTGACAGTCATAAAAACCATAGCACCCACAATTATGTATAGCACACATCACTGTACACCATAATAAATGACTGTTACCAGTTTATGTATTTATTATATTTTTATTATTATTTTAGGAATTATTTACTTCCTAAGTAAATTGTTCACTGTAGAGAGAATATGTCATCTCACACCAGCAGCAGCCCTGTTTGGCCTGTAAGTTTACCTCATCTCTTGATTGCATCCTTTTCTCTTATATTTGATCTAATCTTTTACTGTTTTGTTCCTCATGGCCCTGGGAGCATATATGATACAGTACATAGGCAATATGATCTAGGTTTGTGTCAGCACATTCTATGATGTTCATAGATCATCTAATGATATATTTCTCAGAATGTGTCCCCATTGTTAAGTGACACATGACTGTATAATAAATTGATAAACTCCGTAATGGCAAGAGTTTACTTATTACCATCATATTGGTGCCAGGCATATAGTAGCAGCTCAATAAATATTTGTTAAGTGAATGAATGAATGAATGAATGAACACTCTAAAAATTACTGAGTCTCTACTTTCCACAACTGCTTTTCATCTGCTCCACCCTAATCTTTAAACTACACTACACTTTTCCTTACCCTGCTGATCCAGGAAAGGGGGCCCTCTGTCTTTCTTTGCTCCAGAACTGCTTGGGCTGTGTGTGATGTGCATAAGGTATGTGTATGTGTGTGGTCTACATTCTGTGCATAAGTATGAGGGTGGGTTTATTCAGTATAGGTACACACAATGGTACACTTGTGTGGGGCAGTGGATATATATAGTATACATACACATGTGTGTACATGGTGTGTACATGCTTATCTATGAAAGGGTGATCAAAATAGATGGTGGGTATTTAAGTTCAAAAAGTATTACAGTAAAGGACACATGGCTATTAATCCCTCTCAAAATACTCTTCCTTGCTTGAAACACACTAATCCCATCATTTTTGCCACTTTCTGAAGCATCTCTGGAATTCCTCTTTCGTGACTGTCTTCAAGATGTGTGACTGAAAAATTTTGTAGCAGTGGAGGCTGCTACAAAATGCCATCCAATGGAAAGGCAGGTTTATAATTATAGTCTATCCTTATTCACCTTATTCACTAGATCTGGCATCATATGATTTCAGGATCTTCCCCAAAGTCAAAATGACTATGAGAAGCAAATATTTTTATTATTAATTTTTAAAATTTTACCTTATGGTCTTTATTAAGATTATAATTATCATGTACTTTTATATCCCTTTACTAGCCAGACACAGATACTGGGTGTTTTCATGGATGAACAAATGTCTTGTACTTGACTTAAGATTCTCTATAAAAGGCGAGAGGAAAAAGTAATGCAAAATTGGTTAACTGTTGTTAGTAACTGCTGTAAAATAGTAACCAACAAACACACTGAAACTCAGTATGCTACTCTCTTTACTTTGTAGATGCATAAATATGATGTATAAATATTTCCATAGGAACACATATTAAGAAAAATGATAGAAATACTGAAGTTTTGATCATGGTGTCTTTGTGCTGTTTGCCTAGTTTTACTTTTTTATTTTTTATTTTAAAGAATAAAACCAAGCAAAATAAAACAGAATAAAGCCAATCAAAACAAAACAGTGTGATACAGGACTTCAAAACAATAGGAAATCAACAATGGTTACCATAATGCCTCTTGTTGTCTTCAAAATACCCACAGATACCTTCGACATAGTAAAAATCAAATGAAACAGAACAGAATAGAACCAATAAAAACAAAACAATGAATGGAATAAAGGACTTCAAAACAAGACAATGGTGAATCCAAAATGGCTACCATAATATATGTTGTTATCTTTGAAATAGCTGCCCATGCTGTCAGATATGGCATAATCAAACAAAACAAAACAAAACAAAAGAAAAGAAAAGAAAACAAAACAAAACAAAACCCAGCCCAACAAAACAGTGAAAATGACACAGGACTTCAAAACAAGATAATAGAGAATTAAAAATGGCTACTACCTTCAGAAAGAGATCCCCACTAGGTGCCTCACTGTGTAACACTGTCCTCTGAATAGATGACCAGACCACTGGCCCTAGACCTATAAGGTCAATGAAACACCCAAACACCATAAGCATCAAACTGCGTTTCACCTCAGTAGCTATCATTGCAGCCTGTGTTTCTCCAGATCAGTTAGTTACTTACGGGGTCGGGGATGGTGGTGGTGGTGTTGACTCTTCTTGTTTCCCAGGTGGAAGTGGCTAATATCTAGATCTCCCTACAGTGGCCTGCACATGGTGCTGATTACTTTTTTGAAAAGTAAATATTTTTAATAGATTCAGGACATTAAAGTAGTGCATTTAGTGCAACTAAAGATACTCAAGAAAAGAACTTCCAGACTGTTTCAGAAAGGGGCAAAATCATGGGATAAGTGTGTTTAAAACAAGAGGGAGTCTTTTGAGGAAGATTAATAACAATTTATCTTTTACTGTAATAATTTTTTTTGGAGGCAGGGTCTCAAAAGCAAGGCTACATAGGCAAGTTCAAGGATAGCAATCCTCCTGGCTCAGCCTCCTGAGTGCTGAAATTATAGACACGTACCACTATGCGTGGCTACTGTGATAAATTTTTAAAGATTGAAAGACCATAATTTGATCACACTGCATGTGTGTGGTATTATGTGTGGTATGCGTGCATGGTATACACGATGTATATGTGTGTGGGAGTGTATAAACATTGTAAATATGGGGTATACATTGTGTGGAGATGCATGTGTGGTGTACAAGGTACATATACATGTGTGTTCTGGGGGCTTCTGAACCTCAGGACAGGGTGGAGACAAGTGTTACTCAGAGCTGTCTGAGCAGGACATAACCTGAAGGGCAGGCAGAGGCAACAGCTCTGGTGGAGCAGCTGTTCAGAGCTACAAAATCTGGGAGCTAGAGAAAAATCATGGTGAGAAAAAAGAGCAAGAGGCCAGCTGAGAAGGAATGGCTCAGAATTCAGCATGGTAGGGTGCTGGCATCTCATTTCCTATAGTTGTGTGCTCGGTCAGCTACCTTGAAGAGCAGCTCCCATCTCTGGATGTCACTGGATGTGGCTCTCTATGAGCACTTACCCAGTTGTGGGTCCTGCTTGAAGGCTGAAGAAATGGCACACAAGTCAGATATGGGTCCTGGCTCACAGAAAAACCTATGCGAGAAGCTGGGAGGCAGGATGAAGAGGCAAAGAGGAGTGAGATGAAGAGGAAGGTCCCATGGATTACAAACCTGTGATTTTTCCCTGACTTTCCCCATTTAAAATATGTCCTATGTATTTGAGTGATTAAAATAATCTGGAGCCCCCTGTTGGATCTTTTAGCTTTCTAACCTCTTGTCTACCCATCTTCCCCACTGTACCCCAGGGCCCTAAGTCCCTAAATCTGGCTCCTCCAACCCATGTCATTCTGACATCTAACCCCACCAGACACTACACTTTTAGGGGAGCAGTATTAGGTAATTTTTAAAGAGCCTTCTCTCCTCTCCCCACAGTTCAGTTCCAGAATTTTTGCTGTGTTAGCAAATTTGATGGATGGTGGTAAATGCTTGAGGATAAAATATTGTAATCAGGAGAGTGTCCCCTCCTTCTGTCCCTCCCTCCTCCCCTGTCCCTGGATCTGGTACTCACGGATTTCTGTGGAGTCAGCAGATGGATGGATGGCTTTTGCTAGTGCTCTGCTGGAGTGATAGAATGTGTGGCAGGAATAACCCTGCAGGCTCCCAAGAAAAAGAGGAACAGGAATAGCTCAGAAAATTGGAGGAAATGAGAAAGAGAAATGTGGCAGGTGGAAACCGGAGACAACTGGAAACTTTTGCTGTGGCTCTGCCTGCTATGATCAGTCAAACAAATCCTTGCTAAGCAGTACCAGTCTCCCAAGGTGGGCAATAGCCCCAGTCCTGACCCACTTGACCCCTTTATCTAATTCTCAGTCATAAATATCTCCTAAGGCACAACTTCCTCACAGTGTTTCCTCTTACACCTGCCATTGCTCCTTACTGCCCATAAAATCTTGTACAAACTCTATAGCTGTATTGTCAGATTTCTCACTGTTGCAACACAATACCTAACACCCACACCTGAAAGGAGGAGAGGCTTAATTTGGCTCACAGTTTCAGGGGATCTAGTGCATGGACAGCTGACTCCAAGGCTGGCATTGTGGCAGACATGCATGGTAGAAGTTGTGCAGCTCATGAGGGCTGGGAAGCAGAATAAGAGAACAAAGCCAGGGAGGAAGTAGTAAGGGACAAGAGTTAGCCCCCAAGGTCACACCTCTGACATACTCAGAAGTATGCTTTATTAATCCCTGAGTGAATCCCAAATCAATCAGGTAGACAGTCTTAACCTTCACAATAGTCTAGCATCAAAGTTTCCCTATGGCCTCATTCTACCGCACAGCATGCCATTTTCGATACTCTTGCCATTGGCCACTTGGGCAGAAAATATTCCTAACCATGGTTTTCTGGTTTTGCTCATCTATTTTTTTTTTTTTTCAGATTGCCTTCTCTTCCATCATAGCATTTGAAATTCTCATCTGGCTAACCTCATTTATTACCTTTACCATGCTGACATTTGGAGGGCTCTGCCAGATACCCTGTTACAGCAATTGAGGCCTGTGGTGGTTCTTCCTCATGTTCATGTCTCTCTTTGCCATCAGACTATGCATTTATGAGGACCCCTTCCTACTCGTTTCATCTCTGGAGTGGTCTATCCTGTTTTGTACTTAACATCCATTCAGTCAACGTGGTGAGTTGAAATTTGTTGAATCACAGTAGTTGCAAAATACCTACCTGACAACGCAAAACTCATGTTACAGCAGTTTGAAATAGGATACACATTTGTTAAATACTTGTCTTCATAGAAAAGAGATGAGGATCTGTTCTATGGGGGACTAAGAACTTGGTTTTTGAAGATCTCTGTGCCACTATTTGGTAGCTTATCAGTTTCTGCTGTGCAACAACCTTAGACTCTCAATAGCTTATAAGAAACATATACATTGTATGATTGAAAAATATGGTGAATGTTTAAATTAAAAAAAATATATTAGAGTAAAAGACAAATTGAACACACTTATTCAGTCATTCTTGTCACTTACTGAAACAGTTCTGGAAGTCCTTTTGGTGAGTGTCTTAATTTGTGCTGTTGTGGCAGCCTCTATGTCCTGAATCAATTCAGTGATTATTTTGACTTCGAAGCACCAGAAGTTGTGTGATGCCAGAGCTGGTGAATAAAATGAGCGAGGATACACCATGTTTTTAGGAGTCTATCTTTCCATTGGATGACATTTGGTGGCACTTTAACTGCATGTTTGAACATACTTCATAAGGACACTCACAAAAGAACTCCCAGAACTGCCTTGGAAAGTGGCAAGAATGATGGGGTGTGTTCAGAAGGGGCAGTGGTTTGAAGGAATTAGCGGCAATGTGTTTTTTTACTGTGGTTATTTTTTTAAAGAGAAAAAATAAAAATAACAGTGAAACAGAGTTTCAAAACAGGCTAGTAGGACAGTTACAATAATTAGTGCATTGCATATTGTCTTCATAGAGTTATTCACAGTACAAGACACAGGCATGCTATCTTATTGAAACAATATTAGCACAAACGTTTCTTTTCAAAGAACTAAGAGAAACTAGCTGTATAACTATCTTACCCATCTTGTGTATGTGTGTGTGTGTGTGTGTATATATATATATATATATATATATATATATATATATATATACATATATATATATTTATATATTCTTTTTCCCATTTTCCCTTTCATCCTTTCTCCTTTTCCCTTTCCCCTGTTATAGTTTGTCTTTTCTTTTGAACAGTTTCTACCCAGTTCACAATATCTATTGTACATTTTGGGTCTTACTTACTTGTTTAGTTTCCCACACTACTGAGACAATATAATATGTATACATATGGGTCTGATTTATCTCGAGTATGGTCTCGAGTTGCATCCATTTACCTATGAAAGTCTCCGTGCTATAGTATTTTTAAAGTATAAACATTCACCATGTATTTTACTCACCCCTTATATTTTCTTGTGTGTAGGTCTGCAGGTCAGGCTCATGTTGGCTGCAGGCTATGGGTTATGTTCAAGTCTCCTCCTTGAACTAATAGCTGCTATGTCATCCTTTTCTCAGGTGAATCCCCAGATTTCCAAATGCCAGCCATGTCTTGTAAACATGTTTGTAGGCTCAGTTTGTTATCTCCAGAGCTCCGCCAGCCAGAGAAAGCCAGATGTTGAAACCCAGTGCCAAAAGGCCGAGAAACATGATCCACCCTGTGTGGTAGGACTTGTGAAGTACAGTGACAAAGGGCTTGGAACTACAATTCTAAACAGGGAAAGAGGAAAGAATTGGAGACAACAGTCTGATTTACCTTAGGTGGAAAAGCTCGGCAGGGGAACCCATAGAATAGGTCCAGAGCAGAGGACTAGATGAAAAGGTCTGGGTTCATGTCCATGATCCAGACTGGAACTTCCTAACCAGAAGTGTTTGATGAAATGCCTTAAATGCTCTGGATTTTATCTTCCTCCATTTTGTAATGGAGATGAAATCATAATTACTTATGAGATGAGTTGTGATCAAGCAGGTAAAATTGCTTTACTATTTGAGATGGGTGTCCTGTGTCTAGAGCCCCAGCTGAGGAGGAAGCTGATGGGGGCAGTGGTCCCCAGTGGTAACAGGCTAGGCAGGTGAGGGAGGTCATGGCAGTGCAGGGCCTGTGGTAGCCGTTCTGCCATGGGATGGGACATTTCCTGCAGTCCCACCAGGCAGTGCTCAGTTCTCCCATACACATCCTCACACACACTCCCAAGCTCTGCCACATCAAGATGCCATTCCCCCATTGTCCCAGATGCTGTCACTGAATCCTATATATTCCTATAGGGAGAGGACCTCACAGAGCAGAGATTCAGCACTAGAAAGCAACATCACATTGCCAGGCACATAACGCAGGCTTAGGAGTGAAAGACAAGAGTTACGTGTTCATCAAATAAACACGGGTTTATGCACACATTTGTTTAAAATGTTTCCTCATGGCATAGAATTTACAGATGAACATCCGTTCATCTCTTGCAGGCATCCACGAGGATGTGGAAATCATTTAGATTAAATTGTTAAATCCATCAAAACGGTATTTTTTCAAAGGAGATTTTATGTGCTGACCACATAAATATTCATAACTGCATGACTGGGTCCAAGCAAAGACCACTCTTTCTGCTTCTTCCAGGAGAAAACACAAGTGATGACAGCACAGAGCCTGTGCAACTCACCTGACACTGAGTCCTCACCTCTCAGCAGGGCTCTGTCATGCAAGGGCTTGTCTAGTCAGCAGCATGCATCTGCTCTTGGCTTCCTTGCCCTCCTCTGCAGAGCTAGCTCCTGGCCTCTTTTCCTGCCATTCCCATGCACAGCCAGGGCTGGTTTTATCCATCCGAACTATGTCCTTTTTTTCAGGAGAAAGAAATCAATAAAAATTGATTTGAAAATGTCAAACCTTATCAATTGTCAACTGTCATTCCAAGACAGATATTTTATGGATGGTGTAAATGTTTAATCTTGCTAAGGCCCTTCTCCTGACTCTGATGGTATATGGGGTCATAATTAACCCACAAATATTCTTGAGGGAGTGTAGAGAGACAGGTGCAAGACTTATTAGAGAGAGAGCGAGAGAGGTGTAGGCTCAGGAGCTAGACTGCCTAATTTAAAATCCTGGCCCCATTGTTAGATTACTGTGTGGCTTTGGGAAAGTGATTTAACTTCTCTTAGCTTCAGAATCTCATCTTGCACTTTAGGATAAAGGACAATAGGACAGACCTGATAGAACTGTGAGAATTAAATGTTAACCCATGTAAACCAATTATAAACTCTGGAGAATATTGCAAGTATGCAAAAAATATTGATCAAATATATCATATTTCTAGTCAGGGAGGGTTATAAACACAGATCATGAGGGAGACAAGGGATACACAAGGCAAGTGGAACAACTGATACATGAAATATGGAGGTATGATACTGAAGTCCTAGGCTTGAATCTCTGGTTTGGCATTCATTAGCTTCAGGATTTTGAGCAGTTTTCTTGGGACTCAGTTTTACTTGTAAAGTAGGGATGAAAATTACAATGATTGACAAGCAAGCTTGTTATGTGTTTCCAGTTAGAAAACTACTTTGAGGTTAAGAATGCACAGTGCATGGATAATAATTTTGTAATACCCATGAAAGGTCATTCTATGATACTGAGTGGTAAATGCTAAGAACCAGATGTGTAGGACAGAGAAAAGCTCAGTATCAAGTAGGACATTTTGGGCAGGGATTGTTCTAAAAAGTCTTTCAAAAAAGATGGAATGGAACTGGGCTTCCCAAAGGGGCAGACTTGGGAAAGTTCACAGAAGATTGCCTGGCACATATAGGACTTAGCCTAGTTAATAGGAGTAAACTGAGGACTGGACTTTATTTAATAAAGGGGAATGCTGGCATGCTTTTCACACTGCGGGGTGCATCTAGACTGTTACAGTCAGGTGTGTCATTTGGTTTGGTTTGGTTAGAAATTACCTGGTTTCTATAAGGAGTGTGGCTCAGAGGGGCAAAAGCAGAGAAACAAACACTAGATAGGGGCTTCTGCAGCTAGCTAGGTGAGAAATGGTGATGACTTGAGCTAGGATGTCAGTAGAGACTGCGTACCTCTTTTGGAGGCAGAGCTGTTAAGGACTTGCTGATTTATTTGCTCAGTCATTAATTCAAGTGTTCTAGGCTCTGAGGGATATAGAAGTAAACAAAACAAGCAAAATGTGCTCTTATAGGTTAAATACCAGTGGGGGGTAGAATACAGGAGAAGGAGAAAGAGTAATGAAGATGGTTCTCAGGTTTTCTTCCTGAGGAGGTGGAGTGATACTTGCTTCATTATGTAAGTTTGAGATTCTTCATCACAAGTTGCTATGGTGCATCATCTTGCCTTGATTGTGCCAGCTGCTCTTCTCCTTTGTGAGGCACTGGGCTGTCTTCTGCTTCTCTTATGCATTCTGTATTCTGTCATCTCCATCCAACTACAAGGGACTAAAGGGACTAAAGGGACTAATGAATTGAATTCTCAGTGTCTATTAATGTGCTCAAAAGTAACTCTTTACAGAGTTCCTTTAGTCAACCTCTATGATTCCATCTTTGACATAGTTTCACATAGTGTTGGGATTTAAAATTTCTTGTCTCTTATACTCTGTAAGATTCTGTTCATGCCCAATTAAACTCACGGCTCTTTTTCAGGGATGGGAACTCTCATATCCTGCCCTGCATTTGGTAGTACACAGCAGCTCCCTGCTTGAACTTGATTTTAAAACATCCCACCTGGACAGGTAGTTTAGTGTCTAATGAACTTTGCACATGTCTGATTAAATACTTCCTTCCATGTTTTACTATACAACAATGTCTTGCTGGCCAGGCAATGCAGAATGAATAGGACTAAGAGGAGTAAAGTTCTGGAGGAAAAATAGAACATGGATGGAGATGTGGAGAAATTTCTGGCAAAGCTTGCATCTCACCTGATGATGATGATCCATCTAAAGCTGATTCTTGAGATGCCCTTTGGGAGATGGCTAATGCTTTTCTGAGCTTTTCGCACCACCTGGTAAGCCACCTTCACCTCCCTGCTGGGAGCATCCATGGAAGAAGCTTCTCACTTAGAATTATAAACGGTCCTGGTGAACATAATTTCAGCAATTACTGATGTTCAGTAATTATGCTAATGCTGACTCACAAAGGGCTGCTATTTGCTCAGCATGTTCTGTGCACATTATCTTTACCTGACTAACAGTGTTGTCTCACTGCAGTTACGGTTTCCTTGTCACATTAAGTGATGTTTGCATCTTTGGGCTTGGCAAGACACTAGAATGAGAGCTGAAGTTTTATTCTCATCCCTCTCAGATGCATTTTTTGTGGGCTTCTTGATAAGAATAGAAGAAAAAGGGAAAGGAAAGCAAAGAAGGAACCTTATAGGTTGATGGAGAAGCTGTGGTTCCAAGGCAAAGTGAGTTGCAGAGGACAGTGAGAGCTAGTATTTGTACCCCTATCTTACTTTTTTCTGGAAAAAATATATATTATACAATGTGTATATAGTATATTTGTACAACTTTGCAATACATAATGATTACATTTACTGGGGGGAGTTGGTCCATATACATAACATATCTTAATTCTTTTTTTCCTTATCCCTTTCCCACCCCTCCCTCCATCTCTTGGTCCCCTTCCTTTTCGCAAAAGATCGACCTTCCTATTTCCTATTATCTTTTATTTGGCTGTATAATTTTTTAATATTTTGTGTTTATTATATAAAATAAATCATACAATATTTAGGCTTGTGTGCCTATTTACTTCTCTAACATTATGGTCTCAAGGTACATCCAATTTTGTACCAGTGACTGAAGTTTATCCTTTATGGAAGAGTAGTGCTCCATTGTGTATGAATACCACGTTTTCTTTACCTCTTCATCTGTTGATGGACATAAAAGGCTGCCTCCAAGATTTAGCTATTATGATTCAGATATGACCTTTGGTAATTAGGAGTGTGGAGAACCCACACTCTATCTGTAACACATTTTGCTTGGCTTAAAATGGCCAAGTATGTTCTGAATCTCTGCATCAAGTTAGAATGATACTCAGAGATTCTGTTAAAAAATTTCAAAGTGTGTATGCTAGACCTGTAGCATCAGCATCACCTAGGATCTTTTTAGAGACTCAATTCTTGGGCCCCAACCCAGACCTACTGAATCAGAAGCACACTGAGTTCTTTCTTTCTTTCTTTCCTTCTTTTTTTTTTTTTTTTTTTTTTTAAATAACAGAACCATTTGTGTTTCAGAAAATTCTCCAAGTGATTCTCATGCATGCCTGAATTTGAGAATGACATACAAGGCCCTGAATACTCACAGTGTGGGCCTAAACCAGCAGCATCATTTAGGAGCTTATTTCTAAGACAAGCCCAGGCCACACCCAGACTTGGCAAATCAGAGCAAGATCTTCCAGTGATTTGTACAAATTGCTAAAGTCTGAGTACTGATAATTTATACTACTGCTTCTATTTATTGCTGACAGCGGGCAAGACAACTCAGTGAGTATCCCATTAATTTGTGTCAGAACCAGACTGCTAGGACTCATACCAATTTAATAGCTAACATTTACTGTACACCTACTGAGGCCACTGCCTTAGAGATGTTATCATTTAAAGAGTGCTTACTGTGTGCCTAGCATTGGCTCTTGGATTCTGCTGTTTAATTCTTAACATATATCTTCAAGGTAAGTACAGAACGGTACATTTTTTAGTTGTTGTTTTTGTTTTTGTGGTGCCAGAGCTTCATGCATGCCAATCACACATCCTACCACAGAGCTACCTCCCCAGCCACAGATGACTACTCTTATTTACAATAGGTGTTTGGTCAGAAACTTAAGTCAATTAAAGCAGAAAATCATACAAAATCTATATATCTTAGATGTTTAATTTTAACTGAAACTCAAGTGTATGTGCATTCACCAATCATTTGATGTGGTAGTTAGAGTTCTTTTTTTCCTATCAATCTTTCTTTCTTCTCTCTCACTTGATGTTTGCACATGTTTTATGATAGCTAGTTTGGCTTTATTTTAAATCGGCAAGAATTTAACATATAGAGAAATGTGAGGGTAGACTTCTATAACTTTGTTTTTCCTGAAATTTAATTTTTCCCAAACTCCTACTTCTATAGAATTTTAAAAAGCGTTTTTCTTTGTGCAAATTATTCAGATGCAGTTTTTGTAGCCACATTGACTCATATATATAATGTTCCATTAAATCTGTGCGTGCAAGTGTAAATGGTGTAGGCAGGCTTGGAAACCATTCAAAAATAACCCTACTGTTAAAAGCAGGAGGGAACTGGTGTGTTGGAGAGTAGCTTACTGGCTCTAATTTTAGTGGCATTGACCCTGGTCAGCATGGTATACAGAGAAAATGGACAGTACTGGTTAAACAGCAAACATTTGAGCTCTTAATCCATGTTTTTTTGAGTTCTATGAAGTTCAGAAAAGTTTAGGGCTTTTCTTAAAATCACACAGCTGGGAGATCTGGTCCTGGGAGGTAGGCAAAAGCAGTCTGAATACAGAGCCATGACTGTATTTTCCTGATTGTCTTTCTAGGTTGAAAAATGAGATAATATGTCTTTTTATCTTGCCAATAGGTCTTTTTCTCTTTTATGTATAATTATAAATACTTCTCAAAGTACACTCTTTTTTGCTTCCTGCCCTCTCTCCTTCTTTCTGTATACTGCCAAGACAACTTGGTTTTTATGACAGATGGGGTGATTGAAATGGATGTATTAATTGATTTAAATGCCCAGGCATCAATATTCTCTGACAAAACCTTGTCGGTGCACTGTCTCATGGCAGAGAACTGGATAATGAAGAAAATAGCTTTGGACGTGGGAATCAATTAGGCTGAAAGTTTAGATGAACATCTGAGGGTAGCATATATTTCCCCTCCCCCACCAATGCCCCATAGTTACCCATATGTGTCTCATAATGTAAGATGTTATGCAGCTAGTGAAATACTACATCTTTAGATCCTGTTTCTCATGTTTTTATGCCCCATCTCTTTCTGCGTGACTTGTTGGTAGTTACTTGACTTCTATACCCTATCTATTAATCCAGGTCCTATTAGAGTGGGACAGACATAAATGGGACATGGTCAGTGCAATACCTATCACACTGTAAATGCCCAGCAAATGATAGCTCTTGTTTTTCCAATTCCTCTTCCCTGGGGAAATACTCAAAGGTTTAATTAAATACAGCAAAGGGAAAACATTTTGTTCTAGCTCCTTTGCCTTCTATTACAATCCTAACCCATTGGCCTGAATGTAGTAAGCACTGAATAAATATTTGTAGAAGGTCAAATAGATGAATCATAGGTTAGTGTTCTTCACTGTTCTTCTGTATTGTCTCACAATGGTCTATGATACCGTACCTATGTATCAAAACCTTTCATACTCCTGTCATTTCAAAGAATTCTGTTTTTCCATTTATAATTGCTTACCTTGTATAATATTTATATTGTTACATACAGACTTTCTCTGAACTGTGTTTTTAAAAAGATCAGTATTTCTGTAATATTCTTAGAAAACTGCCTACAGACAATTATTTGAGAAATGGCGGGTGCCTAATGTGGTTTGCTGCTGTTTTGTTACTTGGATCTGAGTGCACTATTATCTGATGTTTACATCTCTTGGATTTATGTCTGCTATTGATTAAAATCTGGTGGTCAACTTAACACCAGCTGAATTAAATCAGCATGGTGCTGAGTGTAGATGGCCCACCTAAAGAAAGTGGTCAGCATAAAAAGAGATGTGCAGAAGAAGAGCAAGGCATTGTGGATTCTCCTAAATGTTGCTGTTTTGAGCCGTTGGTTCTCCTGGAGGAGCTCATTGTCACTAGCTTCCCCAATATGAGTTTGGCCATTATCATCAAGAAGCTCAGGACCTTGTTGGTGACAGTGGCTGTGGTTCACTTTGGGGGAGCTTTGCTCCCTATGTTGTGTATTGTTTCCTGGTTCTGGAGGGCAAGATATGTACTATTTAATCTTCAGGAGGAGCTTGTCACTCTGGCTTCCTGGCATGTACTCCACTGTTCTCATTGTTGAAGGAGCTTGGGACCTACTTGTTGCTGAGGATGACTGTGGTACTTTTCAGGGCAGTCCTGGTCCTTATTTTCAGTGTGACTTCTCGATGTTAGACCCTCAACCTACTGGCACAGCTCCTTCACCCCACTGGCATAGACTTTCTAGCTTCACCACTGATCTTTGGGCCTTCCCAGCAGATCTGTAAAACATACTGTTGTGAGTCCTTGTCGTGGGCTTTAGACCTCCGGTTGTACTCGTGGGCAGCATTGTCATGGGCTCTAGGTTTTCATCTGGACTCATGTAGGACATTGCTGTGGGATCCAGGCCCTTGGCTGAATATTCTGTGTCTTTAGTGTTATGGACAGATTTCCTGCACTCTCTTGTGTTTAACTCTGGCTGACTGTCATAAAATAATATTATACATTCTGTGTCCTGATTGTAATTGTTCTGCTCACAACCCCTGACCATAACAAGATCCTACTGTGGTTTTATAGGTCAATTTTGGACAGAAATGGTTACTTCTAAATTTGGCCTTGCCTGGAAACATCTGCAAGGATCTTCATACTGGAGGGAAAAGTGGGACTATGGTGGTGGAAGAGTGGAGGGAGTGATGGAGTTGAAGCAGAACCAGGTGTTCCCGCAAGCAGTCCTGGGGCAGAGAGAGAAGGCTGAGAAGAGCACCTCATCACTTTGTAGGTATATTAGTGTGTCTTGATGGAATTTTGGCCTGGAGCTGTCCAGGAGAGGGATGGCACAGTGGTATGTGGGTTAGGCAAATACACTTGTGGGAGTGAAGGAATTGCCTAAAGCTCCTTATGTGTTTGTGTTGTTAAATGCTTCCAGGTGCTTCTTCAGCACTTAGGTTTACTCTTTACTTCTCCACTCACCTTATTGTCCCAGGAGCCTGTCTCTTAGGCTTTCATCAGCAGGTTCCTATAACCTCTAACTTGAGTCAGGTGCATCCAGTTAATGGGGGACCTGTGGCAAATCAAAAGTGGGGAAAGAGGAGAGTACAGTCAGAGTCTCTTTCTTAGAGACTAGAGGAAGCCTCAGGCTGGCTGTGACCCCAAGTGAAAATCAGTGGGGGCTTGTGTATAGCCAAAGATATACACAGTTCTGGTATATGCTCCCTCCCCTCAAATATTTTGAGTCTAGAAAGGGTAGCAACCATGCTTTTATTAATCCTGGGACTCTTGCTTATAATTTATCCAAGAAAAATTACTTACTCAAAATGGCAAATGTGGCCTCTGCATGATTCCTAAAAAATTCACGATAGCTTGTCTACACATTTATAAGTGATCCCTTTATAGGGTCCTCCTCCTGTTCTGTGCTTCATACTGGAACACTGACTATTAGAATCTTAAGTTGCTCTGCTCCTCTTGGAAGCATGATGGTACCATACTTGGATGATAGTAGTCAACATGAGATAAAAACTGTCTTGTTAGGTACATGAGAGGTGGTTTCGGTTACAGTAAAAAATGTTCATGGCTCATTTAAACAGAAAAAGAATATTTTGGGATACCATGTACAGCTCACAAAATAATTTGGAAGGCTAAGAATAGGCAGCAGGCTAGGCAGCAGGAACCTTCTGGTTGGGACATGACTGCTGATTATTACTGTTGTAAAGTCACCCTTTACTTTACCTACATCCCTGAGCCACTTCCTCAGGGTTCAGGGTCCCAGGAAGAGCATCTGTCTCACTGATGCGAGGTAACTTACAACATCCTAGTTGCAAGAACAGGAGAAGTTGAAGCTTCTCTCTTCTCCCATCTTGTTCCTATGTCAGGTTAGAAACCTGTAGCACATAAGAATGTTTTATGACTTTCCTTCCTTCCCTCCTCATCCCACCAGCAGCCATCTCTGGGTTCACCAAGCCTGGGATTGAGGAGCAGCAAAGGTTTTACTTGGCTGTTACCATCAGGAGCTGGTGTCACTCTTCTTTGGGCTTGGCCAGTGTTCAAACCTGGATCTTGTTCTCTTTGATAGATTCATTCTTTCATTTAGTTGGCCATCTGGTGTTCCATCTTTTATGTTGGGGTCCAATCTCATCCTCCAGCTCCCAGACATTCTTGGGAGAAACCCAAAATGACTTTGGCATGGCATCTCCCCAAGGACTGATATTTTTTTCAACCATTGTAGAAGGCCAGAAATCATTTGATTTTATCAATCTCATGTAGTCAGTCTGTTTGTATTGGAGGCAAATCTGTTGTCTTAAAAGTGCAGGGTAGTTGTAGACCCCACTCTGATAAATACCCAGAGGCTTTGTTCTTGGCATAGCTGCACAATGTCTGGGCTTTGCTTCACACCCCACCATGGAATCATTCTCCAAACTCCTGGACACAAGCCAAAGTAGAGAGAGCCCAGAAAAAAAGAAATGGTTCTTCTGGAGCAGATTTTCCCCAAGAAAGGATTTTCAGATGGTACCAACTTCCTGTTAAATTTCTATGAATTTCTATCTATTCCTAGAAAAAGAATAATAAAGCCTTTTAATGATATTTAACACATTTAAATTTCCAGTTCACCAAGACCAACTGTGCCTCAGTCTGGCTAAACTGGCCATGTTTTATTTTATGATCTGGGAGCATTTATCCTGTTGCAGAGGGTTCATTTGCCATTTTGAATAAGCAACTTTCCTTTGTTGAGTATCAGTCTGTGAGCACAGGGCTCCTGATCGCAAATTTAAAATTTTTTTGTTCAATAAAAATTCTGGGTAAATGTAAATAATGCACTTTAGCAGCTTAGGGATCTGTTATGTCAAAGCAGAATGATAGGGCCTGGGACTTGGCTGTGGCCTACTATTAAAGGAGGAGGCCTTATTAGTATTAATATTATTATTCCTGAACTATAAAAAGATAAGATACAGTATTGGGTAGAAGGATGGAGGACAGGAAGATTTCACTAGACCATTGCTATAGCTCAGGGAAATGCATACCAATTCTCATTTTGGTGTGTTGCTATATCTTAGTGATGTCTAGGATGTTGAAGGAGAATGGGTATGTGAAATATTGATTATATTATTGAGATAGAGTTAGAATCATGTGAAGCTTGGAAACTTTTGGGGTCTGTCTACCAAGGAAGTACTTTGCTTTTTCTATTTTGTCACTGGTGGCCACAGATTATGTAGATGTAAGAAGTCAAAGAAATTCCTTGCATTTGAAAGAAAAATTGTATCACAAGTCATTATTTTTATCATCATTATCATTATGAGATAAAATGACTAGGTAAGCATGCATAAATTTAAGAATTTTTTCTTAATGAAAATTTCAAACATATTACTAAAGTAGAAAAAATAGGGCATGAAGATTTTTAAAACTTCTAATGTGCATTCCAGGTCCCTTCTGGAAAACAGTATTGATTCGTACCCCCACCAATATTGTTTGAGAATGCTGGTAGGCTGACATTCTACACAGGACTGAGCTTTAATTTTTTTTGTCAATTCACTGAATGAAGAATGGTGTCCTGTTAGTGTTTTCATTTTCATTTTCATTGACCTCAGTGCTGGCGAGACTAAACATTTTTTCATGTACTTACTGGTCATTTGTCTTGTTTCGTGAGTTTTCTATTCACATACTCTGTTCAATTTTCTACCGCCTATTCCTTTTATTTCTCATTTATAAGAGGTCTTTAAATATTAAGGAAATTAACCCTTTGTCTGGCAAGCACAGTGCAATTATTTTTCTCATTTGTCTTTTGGCTTCCAATTTTCTTCATAGTGTTTCTTGACACAATGATCTATTACATTTTATATAGGTGGATCAGTCAAGTTTTTGATGATGGCTTTTCTTTCTTCAGTTGCTTGCTTAAAACTCAAGCTTATATAAATCTATTTACCTATCTATCTATATAAAATTTAATAGGTAAGTAGTTTTAGTTCATACATTTAAAATTCTTTAATCTTTAATATGTCTAAGATTTATTTTGGCATGTAGATGGTACAAGTAGTACTCTTTCTTTCCCAGTAGTTAAATAATTTTAAAAAGTCTTATTAAATATAGTCTTTTCCTATTGATTTAAACGTGCTGCCATTTTCATGTACTAAATACTTATATTAAGGCTTTTTATTGTGCTCATTGATCTATCTGTCTAATCTTGTACAGTGGTTAAGTGGTTTTGTAATTGAAACTATATATAATGTATTACTTTTTGACAATTTCTCCTATCTCTTGGCTAATTCTTTCATTTAATGTCTTCTTTTTCCAAACTTTTTTTTTTTTTTTTTTGGCTTTTCTCAGATTTTTTCGTAGCCTTTAAACTTTGGAATTGTTTTTAGAATTTTATTACTTGCTTCAAATTTATCATTGATTTGGAATAATTTACATTTTTATACCCTCCGGAGCATCCTGCAACTTTCTGTTCTATGGCAGGAAGGGTCTTATTCTATGACCTCTGTAAATTTTTGATGTATTCTTCATAAAAGTTTTACATGCTGAAAATTACATTTATTCTTGGATAGTTCCTATATTTGTGACAATTTTGAGTGGAATTACTTCCCTTCTGTTTTTGTGATTATGATGACCTCTCTAAGGGGAGCTACTCTTTTTTTAATATTCATTTTTGTCATTACCAAAATTAATGAAATTTTTTGTTGTGATTATTAACACTTTATTCTCTTGGTTTTTCTGAATTGAAATGAGCATTATTTATAATAACTATAATTTGGGGTGTATTTTTAGTGTTGTTCTTTTTTCTTGTCTCAAATCTTTCACCCTTTCTTATTTCCTCAATTGTCAGCACTTTCAAGACAGTGTTAAAGACAATCATGCACATCCTTGCTGTGTTCTGGGATGCAAATGCTTCACATATCTTTAAAAACCTTTTTAATTCAAATTGTACTTGATAATCTTTTATTAGTTATTTTGAACCCATACTAATGTGTTACGTTGACTTGAAGTCTTCTATTTTTGGTATTCAGTTCTGCTAACTTGAAAAAATAGTATAGGTGGGGTTTTACATTGTTTTTTCTCCTGTGTTTTGGTAGAGCTATTTATTATGGTAACTACATGTATTTGAAATATTAAAAGAACCTATCTGTAAAACTCCTTGGGTTTTGCTCTTTTCAAGTTGGTATTTCAGTCTATCTGTGTAGCTCTTGTCTTTTTTCAGGAATGATGCCATTATACACTCGTGGCTCGTAGGAGCCATATATGTTCCAAGGGAGTCTGGTCCCTTGGCTATAGCTCCTCTGGGTCTTTTCTAAGATTTTTTGATTTGAAAATAAGTGCACTAAGAGAAGTCGAGTTCACCTTTTATATACTATGGGAACCATGGAATGAAGAATCAAGAATTACAGCTGAATTGAATCCTTGCCATGTGCAGTGCAGAATGAATTCAGCACACTGAGAAAAACAGGGAATATAATGGTGTTGGCTTGGCTTGCTTGGGGTGTGGGGCCCAAGAGAGACTTTCCAGGGTGAGGTTCCTAGGTTAAAGAATGCATGTTTGCAAGACATCAGCAACAACAGCAGGCAGCATGGAGCAGAGCAGAGTGCAAAAGCACAAGCCACCAGAGCTGCCTGTGTCCTTATTGTATATTGTATAATTCTTACACAGGTTGTCTCATTCATACTTACTTTCTTACACAGTGCTGCAACCAGCGCATGGGTAATTAACTGTGCTAAGTCATAGTTACACAACTGTATCCCACTGTGCGACTGCACTAGACATGTCCTCAGGTGTCCTTAGATGCCTCTGAGCTTTGAAGCAGTCTGAGTGGCTCCCCTCAAATGGAGAGAGAGACTGAGCAGCTGGCTCCAGCTTTCCTGGATGCTCAGCTCCAGGAACCACACCTCATTCCTACCATTGTATTGTTACCCTATTATCCTACCAATAAATTAATTCTCTCTTTGTCCAGCTGGGTTTGTATTTGTTGCTGACACCTCTCATTCTAACACTGTGGTTCTCTTTCTTTTAAAAACAGTTCTTACATTTAAAAATATTTCTCATATAATTATTACTAGAGTTTTCCAGTTTCTAAAATATTCTTTAGGTAATATAAACTACCAAACTTATTTTATTGATTATTTTAATATTTTTAAACATAGAATTCTACCTATTACTATCTTATTTAAAAGGAACTTACTTGTTATTGTGAAAAATTTCAAATACATTTCTCAATTCTTTTTACAGAATTTTGCAGTATAAAATAATCATACCATTAAAAATACCACGTTTCAAAGGTGTCGTAAATGTTTCAATGTGACAAAAGAGTATTAGGAATTAGAGGGTTCCAAATCCACGATTAGTTATTTTTCGTATAGAAATATCAACATTTAAATATTTGTTTTTATTTCTGCAGACGTATTTTGTTATTGCAAACTAAAAATAAAAAAATAGTGACAGAAACAAATTCAAATGGATCCTTTCTTGCCCTTACATCCTCACAGCTGAAGACTGCCATTCTCCTGGAGTCACTTTTGATCTTGACCTAATACTTTTGCTTGTAGCATAGTTTACAAGAGTCAACAGTAAAGAAGCACCATAGAAGGTGACATAAGTAAACATTCCTATGCTAATATTCAACTATTCAAGGATGCCAACTCTTCCTATTTTCAGACTATCATTTTTCAGGTTGTGAACCAATAGTGGCCTCATAATGTATATCAGTTGCTTTTAGCTGCATAACAAACCACTTCAATATGTAGTGCCTTTAAAAAATCATTTTATAATTTTGTGGATTAGCAAGTTAGCCTGGATTCAGTTGGGAGATTCTTTTGATTATGAATTAGGCAGTCAGTTGACAGTCCAGCTGGGAATAGTTTGTCATGGGATATCCTCAGTTAGCTTGTCGATGTCCAGTAGGGACTCATTTTGTGGAAATCCGGCTCAGATCTGTAGACATGATGATGACAGGATTCTAAAAGAGAGGAAAAAAATAGATAAGACCTTGTAAGATAGACTTTACAAGGTCAACCCTGCCACTTCTTTTTTTGGCCAAAATCAAGTCAAAGTAGACTCAACTCCTATAGTGGGAGTTAAAAAGACTCATTGCAAGGAACATGGCTACGATGAAGGGTAGAGAATTCTAAGCATTTTTATAACTGTTACACAGTGCAAATTGTGTTGCTTTACTTCAAAATACAAACTATATTCCCAAATAATCAACTGGTTTATGTCTTATTTATGGTGGAAAACTCACCTTGAAGGGTATGTGTGTTAACTGTGTACCTATCATTAAACTAATGAGAAGTGTATTTATTTTATTTCTCATTTTTAAAGACAGATTGATAAGTTCTACTCTTTTGTAGTTTTAAAAATCATTTTTCTTAATTTATGTGTGTCACAGAGTAGGCTTTCGAGAGACATATGCTGAATATTGCATGGTTTCTTTGATTTTTTTGGAGTTTGTATTTTATAGTTAACATTTGAGTTTGGGGTTTAAAAACTATTTTATATTTCTTTTTGTTTAGTAGCAAAACATGTAATTATGAGAATTTTCCATTGAATAGCACTATGGTCACATCCCATATGAAATTCTGAAACATTTATTTTTATTTCTAGTTTTTGTTTCTACAGTGTGATGATTATCACAAAGGCACTTAAGTATCTACCATACAGAGCCAGAAATAGATCATTACCAGGATTTCAGAAATTGCCTTTGGATCTCTATTTGGTTGCTATTCTTCTCGCCACATAAAATAATCTATTGTCATGATTTTTATGTGAATTATTTCCTTGTTTTTATGTTTGACTACCTCTATCTATATACCTCAGCCCTATAGTTAGCTTAGTCTATTTTTAAACTTTATATAAATCACACAATGCACTTTATTCTTGTTTTTTTTTTTTTCTGGCTTATTTGGCTTCCCATTATCTTTGTGAAATTCATTTGTAATGTGTAGCTATAGTTTGCTCATTTTAAATGTTTTTTATTTCATTTCATGACTATACTACAATTTTAAAATTCTATTATAGGAGTATATCATGATTTACTTGTTCATTTGATTACCAATGCACTGTTTTGGTTAATGGGTCTCTCCGGTTTTGGGATTAATGAGTTGATAATGAATAAATGGTGAAATGAGGTTAAATGATTTGTTTCCAGTTTTTTTATGTTTATGAATAATGCTGTTAAATATTCTTTAGGTTTTCTTGATTCATTTGAGCATGTCCTCATTGCTGAGGAGTGAAACTGATGTGCTTCTGTGTACATAGCTTAAACAGTGTAGCGCAAACTCTTTCAAAATGGCGGTCCTGATGAATTTACACCAACAGCATGGGAGGGCTTCCAATGCAGTGAGCCTTGCTGACATCTCAGCATGATCAGTTTTTTATTTTAGACATTTTGATGGGTATGCAGTGATAGCTTGTTATTGTTTGAATTTGTACTTCTCTGATGATAAGTACTAATCATCTTTTTATTTGTGGTAGGGAAAGGGTCAATTTAGAAGATCTGTTTTGGAAAATATCTAGTCTTCAATCCACTCTTGTGTCAATTACCTTTTTCTTATTTACTCTTGGGAGTTCTTTTCAATATTAAGGGTAAGAGCTTTTTGTTGTATATTTTGCTTGCTGTAACTTCTCTCGACTTTCCTTTTCATAATCTTAATGGTAGTTTTTGATGAGTACCACTGTTAATCATTATACACTGGTACCTCAGTTCATGAACTTAATTCTTTCCACAACTCTGGTTACAAACCAAATTGGACAAGAACTGAATCAAATCCAAAACTGAATCAAATTCAGTGGTTAAGTTGAAAGTTGACCATATGGGGAAATTTGATTTGGTTCTTGTCTAATTTGGCTTGTGACCAAAGTAGTGGAAGGAATTAAATTTGTGAGCCAAGGCACCATGTATAGGCCAGTTTACCATGTTTTTTCCTACTTGGTCTGAAAATTCTGTGTATGATTTTTAAAAACATGTTTGTCCCTCAAGCATTATACTTTTTAGTTTTACTAGCTTTTGCTCTTCACTTTCTATTTTGTTCTCTTGTATGTCTTTTTTCAAGTTCAATTTTTGAGACTGAATATATTGTATGTTGATCTTGTGTTTTGTTTCTAATGAATGCATGGCTTTATTGTTAGCCCTGAATTTTTTTTTTTTTTTTTGGTAGCAAGATTCAAATTCAGGACCTTGCACTTGCCAGGCAGGTGCTTGTACCACTGAGCTATATCCCTGGCCTAGCCCTGAAATTTTTATATACTTTATTTTCATTATAATTCAAATAAAAATATTTTCTATGTTCTGTAGTGATTTCTTCTTTGACCTATGGGTTCTTTGAAGTTTATTTTTATTTTTTAATTTAGAAACATGATAATTTTCTTGCTATCAGTTTTCTTGACTCTAAGCTTAAATTCACTATAGTCAGAGATTTGACGTTACATGATTTATATGATCAAATTTTGTAATTAATGTCCCATTTGTCTTTGTACTTCTGTTCTTCTGTGAGAACATAGCCTGAAATATGACAGTTGCATCTTTTTTATGAAATCTAAACTTTATCAATGGATCACAAACTGTCCTGTCCTGTTTTTGCTTTAAATTTACATTATATTATGAATCTTATGTTGTACATTAAAGATTGCATTTATTTAATACATATTTGTCTTTTATGTTTAACATAGAAGGATAGTTCACTTGTGTCTTGAAGACTGTAATTGGACTGTATCTTGGGTTAAACTGGGGAATTTTCTTTTTATTTGTGGACTTTAATATATTGGCACTTTCTGTGAAAACCACTTGGTAAAGAAATATCTATAGCATTGTTTTATTCTTTTAATTTTAACGACTCATTGTTTTTCTTTGCATAAAGTTTACTATAAAACTGTACTTATTTAAAAATGTAATTTTGGAAGATATATTTTTCATTAAAGTTGTGATTTTTGGTCTGGCTTTCAGAAGCATTGTTCAGCTAATAATTTTTTTAACATGATAATGCATTTTAAAGGTTTTTCCCTTGTTACACATTATTCTCCTCAATTTATTTTATTAGCATAGCTAGTGTCTTGAATAATGTTATTTTTAAAAAAATATTTTAGATGGTACATTATTAACAGATTTACTACCATAATTTAGACTTAACCTCTTTTTTTATTATAATATCTCATTTTTGATAAAAAAAGAAACAATTTGTTTGAACTATCACACATATTCAAATTCCAATAAGACACAATGTGGTAGATAGAACCAACGGTAATAGAACAAAAAAAGCATGGTAGGACTTCTAAGAATGATAATATTAAATCAGCAATAGCTGTCATAATGTTTTCTTCAAAACAGCTGTTCATATCATCACATATGATATAGTCAAACAAAACAGGATAACACCATTCCAACTGATGATTTAAAACTTTGAAAGACTTCGAAGCTATGAGATGGGGCCTCATGCTTACCATAAAGTCTTATATACTCTTATCAAATCTCATATTAG
>PVJX010010654.1:0-56156 GCA_004027295.1 Dolichotis patagonum
TGACTTTATACTATTGTGTTATGTTTGATATTATTGTAATTGAAACTATGCTCAACTATAGCAGAGTTAGAGATATGGCGTTAGATACTGTTGATGTCCAGTTGACTTAATGTAAAGTACTGTGTTGCCTATGTTGTCCTCTTCTGATCTGCTCTGTACTACCCCCTTTTGTTTTATTCTCTTTTAAAAAAAAAAAAATCTCCAGAAACAGAGCTACCTCCTCCTCTCTGCTCCTGCTGCACTTGGGCTGAGCTACAACTGTTCCGGATGTGGGAACCTCCATGCTCTCTCAGAGGCCTCGGCTTCCTTTCAGGGCGTCTCAGCTCACTGTTTCTGCAGCAGTTCTCTCTCTCTCTCTCTCTCTCTCTCTCTCTCTCTCTCTCTCTCTCTCCCTCCCTCCCTCCCTCCCTGCTCTCAGTGTGTCACACTGAGACAATGACAAAGAATGAGACCACCAATGTTGCCACTCATGTTCCAGTGTCTGGGCCTTAGAACCAGCTTCTGATACCCTTCAGAGCTTGGAACCCTCCTGGAAAAAATTAAGTCCTCCCCAAACACCCTTTAAGTTACCCACTTGCCTTCATGAAGATTCCAGCATTGATGACCTCAGAGGCTCTTTGTCTGACAGTTCTGCTGTAACTGAACCCTGTGCTGTTTCCCCCACAGCCTGAAGTCTCAAGCATCGCCTCTAATCTTATTTTCTATTTCTGGGCTCTGTCGCATTAGCACCTTTTTATTTCTCCTGGCATGTTTGACAGTGAGTTCAGGCTAGTGAGAATCATCTCTTTGTGCTAGCAAATGGGGACGGCACCAGTTGTTTTAGAATAATGACTTATAGTTAAAATTACCCCCAGGATGTCATAATTACATGTTGTGGCTTTCTTCTGCGACAAGGTGGAAAGACAGAGCTCAGGTGGTCTGTGTAAAGTTGCTTGGGGTGGAAGAAGGAGAGGGACAAACATGTGTACTCTCCAAAGCACCCCAGGGTGTGAGACCAGGAACAGAAGCCTAAGCCAGTGACATGCTGCCATCAGGCCAGAGAGAGCCCTTCAACTCACAGACCCGCACACCCACGCATACCTGCCCCTGTCCACCCAGAGGGGAGATGGGAAGACCCCAGCGCTGCCTCGGCAAGGGTGGTATGATTTCCAGCAGCCCCCAAGTTCCCCATTATCATGATTAGCACACTCCTTGGGTTTCTCCACAGTATCTGAAATTCACAAATGAAACTTTCCTTTGACCTAACTCATTAAAGGAAACATCTCTGCTAAAAGGTAAGCAATATTTGAGAGGGGCCCCATCCTTAACATTAATACTATGAACTGGGTTAATTTCTGGATGCTTTATGGCAATTTCTTTTGTGTTTGCTTTTAGCAGTGATAAAATATTCTCTTCCACAAAGCAAAAGGAAGCAGTGGGTGGTGCTGTGGATACAATCTACCCTCCCTGCCCTCCACCATGCCCCATACCCAGAGGGTTCCATGAGGAAGTGTTACCCAATGGAGGGTCCCCGAGGAGTATGTTTCTAGGTTTTTGTTAGCTGGAACAAAGAATTGAACAGGACACCCAAGAGCCATAACAAGCAATAAGATTTATCAAAAGTGCAAGGAGCACAGGTGCACTCCACAGAGTTAGAGCTGGCCGTCAGCAACAATGGAAACCCTGATGAGGGCTGGTACGGGGCCTCTTAAGGTCCCAGGTTTATGAAAGGTTCTACAGCTGAGGATGGACCAGAGTCCTAGCCTGAAGGTGCACCTGACTCCACTCACCCATGGGAAAGAGAGATTCTGACCATACAAGGCCTCAAGAGGAACTGTTACAGTGTTCAAGGAAGCGTACAGTGAACAGTACCTGCGGGAGGCAGGTACTGTAAATGAGGTTGGGTAGAGGCCAGGGTCTGTGCCTTTACCTGTGCACATGCATGGAACCCATTTACCTATTGTTTCCTGGTATTTGGACACCATTCTTGTCCACTTTCTCCATTCTTGCCCCCTCCCCTACCTTTTGCTGTTTACTTGTCCTTGCTCCGCCTCCTGCCAGAGAAGGGTGGAGGACTCAGGTTGGACAGTCATCCACATGTCTGAACTTCTAGCAGGGTCTGGAGGGAGAAAGCTATAGATTATGAGCTTTGATATCCAGACACAGGGAAAAAGAACAGTGTAGAATACTGATTCCCATCAAGGTGGGAAAAGGACAAAGGCTCTTGCTGGGATGATAGGCGCTCTAGGCCAAGATGGAAAAGACATAGGCCAGAAATAGAGAAATAAGACAGGGGAAAATACAGGCATACCCAAAGAAGAGATAAGCCACACCACGGTGCCCATACTGCTAAGTGGATATAAGCAGACATGCACTCCTTGGAACCAGACCTGAAATCTAATCTGGGCACTATCATTACCACCTGTGTGTCCCAGAGTGGATTACTTAACTTATCTGAGACTCGGTTTCCTGGTTTCCAAACTGGGAACAACAATAGGTCGCCATTTAAAGTTTGTGCAGAACTCAAGTGAAGAGCTTAGACCAATGCAGGGTATGGGGCTTGCCCTTAATAAGCAAATGCAATTCATGGTATTATTTTCAGTAGCTATCGTGGTTCGCCTTCCTGGACCCCAGATTACTGTTATTTTGTTCTCTTCCAGTGGAAAACTCCAAAATGGCCCCACTCAGCCCCCGAGGGAGGGGGAGCTATGGGAGCCAAAATGGTTGATTCCCAAGAAGCCCTAGTGTGGTGGGACTGGGGTGCCTGCATTATTTCCCCAGATGGTGAGCGGGGCCCAGGGTTGCTGGAAAGTGAGGTGGAATGCCAAAGTTAATTTTTTAAACACCCCTTCTGATCTGTGTATTTACTGCCACTGGGCCAAGCCACCAGGGGGAAGCTTATAGACAGTCTTCTCTTTTTGTTTTCCTCTCCATCAGAGAGACCTGAGACCTCCCCGAGGTTTTTGAAGCCAAATAACCTTTTTTCCTGCAGCAGGGCAGAGCCAGCCTGCTAGAATGAGGCTGCACAGCCTCCCAGGATTGCAACTGAGGCTCTAGCAGAAACAAGTGTGCAGCAGGCCATTTTTTTTTTTACACATGACACTAATTAAGATGGGGATTATTGGAAAAACAAATCTACTTTAGCTCCTTGGTTAAAAGCCAATACCCCATACCCCAATAGCTTACACACACACACACACACACACACACACACACAGCCTTAGGCAGCCACTCCTGCCGTGGCAGCTCTCTGTCAAAAGAAGGACCTTACATGACCCCCTGCCTCCATCCTAGGTCTGTCACTCCAGCTGATTTGTCACCTGAGGTCCCAACTCTGAGGGTCTCATACATGGCAGTGAGATTCTAATTAACACTCAGAAAAGAGGCAAAAAGGCCCTGTGACCTTGTGCAAAGACCTAGAAAACCTAAAGCCACCTTCATCTTCTACAATCGAGGTTTCCTTAACCTCATTGTCCTTGACAACAAGAACAGCGATGATACTGCCCCACCCACCTTCCTAGCCTTTAATTTAGAAGAATTATCTGAAGAGTCATTAAATTCCCTAGCACCATACAGATGTGGTCACTAGGCTGGGCTTCAGAGAGGGAGGAGAAAGGGGGAGAGGGCCCAGCAACACTGTCTGGTCCAGTGGAAGTCTTGATGGAGTGGGAGAGAGTTCCTAGCCAACAAGCAGATTGGCTTCACACTGAATTTTTCCAGCCATTGTGATAAACGTCGGATGCTAAAGAGACTGCCAGATCGAGCTCTTTGCCCTTTTTCCTATTGTTTTATTTTTTTACTTGATGGATAAAAATTGCACCCATTCATGAGGTCCCTGTGAGTCTCAAAACACGTTCATTGTGTAATGTCTCAATCAGGCTAAGCCTGTCTGTCTCCTCAAACATTTGTTATCGCTTTGTGATAAAAACAAACTCTTTTTATTTCTTCTGGCCTTTTTGAGATATACAATACATTGTCATTAGCTGCGGTCCCTTACTGTGAGACTGCACACCAGAACTGTACAACTGTGGCTTGGTACCCACTGACCCGCCTTCCTCCCACGCCTCCCTTCCCCTCTGCCTCGGGGAGCCACTATTCTCCTCTCAGTGTCCTGATCCACTGCTTTAGATGCCACAGAAGAATGAGATCATGTGGGCCTCGTCTTTCCAGGCCCGGTTTATTTCATGAAACACAATGAGCTCAGGGTGGGGTTCCTGTGGAGAACTCCTGAGCCCTGCCCCGGGGACCACGGGGAGCTCTGCCTCCCTCCCCCGAGTGGGCAGGGAGGTCACCCTGGGTGGCCAGTGCACTGTTTTCTCTCTTCTGTGTGGATGTCCTGTCTCTTCTCATAGGCAGCAAGATCTTTGGAACTTCCCACTGTATCGCACGTACTTTTTTGTGTATGAGAGCACTGTGGCCCCAGCCCATGGCCTGGTGCGTATAACAGGCTATGACACCATTTCTACTCAATTGTTCAAGCTGTGTTCTCTTCGTTGTTCCAATGCCTGTCCATGCAGCAGCTCCTAGCTTATTTCCTGTAGTCCCTCCTCTCTGACTCCCTGCCTGTACAAGCACACAGAGAACCTTTCTATACCACAGTGTTTCTGCTCCATTTACTATGAAGGCCCAGGCCAGGGTCAGGGGAGTCCCCCCAAGACACACGGGTCAGAGAAAGAAGCAGGACAATGCTTTCTGTTATGGATACTGAAGGGGGCGATCGGGAAAAGACACACTGTGGAGTCAGCTCAGCTGAGTTGTCACCCCCTTGGTCCTCACTTCTCATTCATTATTTCTCTAGGCCTTAACTTCCTCATCTGTAAGTAGAAGGACTTGGTCCAGGGGTCCCTGCAGCACCCCCTCCCACACCTCTACAGCCCCATGTTCCACTAAGGGAACAGCAGGGAATTACCAAAAGAGTAAGACGGTTAAGACCAGAGCCCAGTCCCACACACCGGACTTCCGCTCTGAGCAGCTCTTCTTCCTCTTCCCTAGCTGAGCTTGGGTGGAGGGGAGGGGGTGAGTGTAGCAGAGCAATCGGATGGAACTGACGCCCAGGAACAGCAGTGCTGGGAAGAGACCCGCAGGGTCCCCAGACCTACTGGGGTTTAATCTATGGCTTTTCGAACAAGTTCTTTGTCAGCCGCGCCTCAGTAATGCTGGGCAGATATGGCTTCCATCGTTAGCATAAGACACCGTCTACTTACCTCCCGCCATTTTTGTGACACCATTTGGCTGTTTTTACACAGGCTACAGAAAGAAAGGAATTGTGCTGCGGGTTTTGCTGTGTTCTCTTCCTTTTTAGGGTTCTGAAATAAATTCTGTGTTACTCTGTGACATGAAGCAAGGTGGGGTAAGGACGAAGCTTTCTAGGTTTGGCAACCACTGCCTGAATCCTGGCTCTGCCTCTTTGGAACTGTGCGATTTGGGACAGGTAATGATTGCCCCTCCTTCTGGGGGGAGGGTATTTATACCTGCCAAATACGATCACGGTGAAGACTAAATGATACACTTGGCTACTGGCTCCCTGAAGTGCTCAGTGGGGGCCAGAACTGCACATGAAGTCGGGTCAGGAACACTCTAAGTCTTATTCTGCTCTTAAATTCCAGCCAATTTATGTGAAAAGCTTTAGGTCATTTTGCTTTAAATGAAAGTCATCTTAGAAATTGCCATGCAGAATCTAAAATTAGGGAAGAGGGCATATTGGGGACCCAATGTTAGGTAGGTTGAGAATTGGATGTCTCTGACTTCTTGGGGATTCTTTCTTCCCCCAGTACCAGATCTCGCCCCACTGTCTTTGGAAAGCAGGACCTTATACACACCTCTCGCTTGCCTTCCCTGCACCAACTCCAAATTGTGATCCCCCCCGCCCCATTCTGGGAGAATACAGTCTTCTTCCTTGGCTTCCTGAAGCAGTGCCATGCCACTCTCTTGAGATGGCAATTTCATTTCTGTTGTTCTGTTGAATACATTTTTAAAGAAGATTCCCTTGGCCGCTGCTGCCTCGCTTTTCTTTATGGTTAGATGCAATGACTAGAATCTTACACATTCTTACAAGTCAATTTTCCTTTAATGATAATTTCACCTGCTCTGAAGCTTATCAGAAGGAGGGTGCACGCACTCGGGGTCTCTGCTTGCTGCTTTCAGCGGGCAGCAGCTGGTCTATAGGCAGCTGCACCTGTTTTGAATGTCATCAATGTAATGCTAATATGCAAAACGATTTGCGATGCAGGAAACCGGAACCAACGGTGAAAAAACTGCTTTCGGGATTATAAATCACTTCCCCATCAGGCAAGGAGCTTGCTTTGGGATTGAGCTGAGCAGTTCTGCAGGCAGTGGGGCTCTGCGGCCTCCCCTTTACTGACTTCGGTTCTCTGGGAGAAGGGCCCAGAGGAACACTGTTAAATCTGACAAGAAGAAATTAGAGGGAGTTAAAGCAGAAATTGCCCAGAGGCGAAAGAAGGACAGGGGGAGAAAGGACATGAATCAGGCCAGACCCCCTAAAGAAACCTGCATGGATTTGCTTCCCCAGCGAAGGCGGCAGCTCCTGCAGAGGCTCTCGTGGAGACCTCTGCAAGGGCTGCTTCACACTTTGCCGTGACGAAGGGATCCACCGGGGCTCCTCAGAAGCTGCACTCCGCAATCGTCACCCTCCTTTCCAAAACAGTAGGTGTTTGTTTGTTTGTTCGTTTGTAGTCCGGAGGTTGAGCCCAGGACCTTGTATATTCTAGGCGAGCATTTACTGCGGAGACGCACTGCCAGCCCCAAAGCACTGCTTTGGTAACTCTCAATTAGCCCCGTCCCTTCGCTTAGCATAACAGGAGGGGAGAAAATTCAGGGTCCAGAAAGGGACGCCGATTGCCCTGCTAGTGCAGAAGCTTGGGGCAGGACTTTTACTGTCCACCCAAAATGCAGGCAGGGAGGGCTGCATCAACCACCACATCTGTAAAATGGATCCCAGCTATTTCATGAGTTGCTAGCTCTGAAGAGTTTCTCTCTTTGTTCTCCTTTCACGTTCCCAAAATAAATGTGGTTGGATACAGCAGGAAAGGGCACATCCCCACAGGACAGGGCTCCAAAGAACATCACTCTTCAGAGTCATTTAAGCTACATGCTCGCCACAAATCAAAATAGCTTTGGGATGAGGCCGTGATCCTCTAGGTCAAGGCATAGAGTTCAAGCTGAACTTCGCAGTGCTGGTAAGTGCAGTGCAGACTCCCATGGGAAGCTCTCAGAGCAGATTTGGATTTGGGGTGTTAGAAGGGTGGAGGGTAAGAAGAGAGGTTGCCTTACATCTGAGTTGCTCCCATGGTAAGGGTTCAAATGCAGGATGCTACAGACAAGGCTGGGCACCCACTACACACCAGATGTCACTCAGTTTCCCACCCTCAGGGGTCTTCTGTAGCCATAAAAAGCTAAATGAAAGCGCAGGTGGCCTATCCCAAATGTAAGCTCCTGGCACCTTGAGTGCTTCAGGATTTGAAGGCAAGGAGAAACTTTATAGTGTGGGGCAAAGAGAAGATGAACCTTGACCCGGAAGGTGAAGAACCAGAAAGAAGTAAGAGAGGCTATGGTGGGGAGAAAAGGGGGCATGAATGGGTGTAGTACTCAGAATGGACCTCACAGCACTGTGAGAAAGGAGAAAGCAGTGCAACCTGAAGACAGCAGGGTCTGGGGAGGCCAAGGCCTGGGGAACAGCCGACCTGGATATCAGATATGTAGTGGTGTCCACGTGGGACCCACGATTAAGGAATTCTACACAGTTGACCTCACTGCTGTGTATATGATATACAGGGAGTGAGGGTCGAAAGAAAGCCCTCTCAGAGATTCACCACCTAAACCTGCAAGGTCTGTTCTCCCAGCTGCAAATACTCTATTTTAATCAACACTAGAGGGGGTTAGCTGCCAGCATGTGAGTCCACAGGTGTCTGGCGTGGGGTAGTCCCAGAGCTGCGCGCTTCCAAGCTGACTCACACCTGTGTTTGGTGACAGCTGAGTCTCTTCTGTCCAGAGAACAATGATTAGAATCACCCAGAATGTCGCTGTATGAATGTTTCCTGGTATCACTGTTTCCAAAGTTGCAATAGAATTCCAGCCTCTCCGGGTCTCCTGGGGAAAAAATACAGTTATTTACTTATTGACATTATTAAAAATGCACCCATTACCTGACTGCCTCTAGGCAACAGCACAAAAATATATTTTTAAAAAGATGAGAATTCAATTAGGCAGAGATGCAGCAGACTGTGCCAGCAGAGCTGCCCCCGCAGGGGGGATGAGAGCCCAGTCTCCAGATGCCCTAGAGGATGGGTCAGTACATCCAGGGTTCCTTAGCCAAGAGGGGCACAGAGTAGAGATCTAAGTGTCTTCTGCCTGGTTTTTTCTTGCCTGCTCCATCCCATTCCAGCCTGGGGCATCTACGGCATCACTCACACTAGGCTTTAGGTCTGTGCAAAAGCCAGCAAAGAGCACCAGGGCTAGGTACCCAGGGTAGGAACGTCCAGGGAGGGTGTTTAGCAACTCTGTTAATTGGCTACTTTGTGTGTTATTTGGGCTTCATGCTCAGCCGCAATCTGAAATCGTTTTCTGATTAGGCTGTAACCATTTCTGCAGAAATCTTATGAGGTAGAGAGGGATCTTTCTAAAACTCGAATCTGATGATGTCATTCCCTACTAAGAATATCTGCAGTCACCGGTGGGGACTCAGATGCCCCCACCCCGCTAACATGGTACATGTGATGCATTGCGATCAGACTTCGGGCTCATTCTCCTCACGGCCCCACCCAGCCCCTCGCAGCCACTCATGAGCTATTTATTTGCACTGAACTGATCTATGCCTCCAGGTCTTTGAAAATATGTCATCTGTCTGGAATGTCTCAAATATCAATATGGTTCCTTCTGCAGTGAGATAATCTCTGTTTATCCTCCAGGCCAGTAGAGGTGTCACCTCTTCTGGGAAGAGTCCTCGGCCTTTCATTCCAGGACAAGCCAAGTCCTGCAGCATTTTGCCGCGTGGGGTGTGGCAGGCTTTGCCAGTTGTCTGTCCCTCAAACCGAGGACCTCGTTATTCAGCTCTGGACTTTCAAGACACACCAGGAGGGCATCAAAACTCAACCCACAGTCAGCCTCTAGACAGGGCTCACAACCTCAAGTTCTGGAAACCCCAAACTCTGCTGTTTGGTTAAATGGAGATTGCAATCGTAACTGACTTGTTTTTAAAGATTTTGTGTAAAATGCTACATAGAGGCAGCTCAGCTTGGTGTCTTGTGCCAGGTGCTTGGCATTGTTGACCAAATTTGACTTTTTCATGGTTGACTTTTTCCAAAGGAGACACCAAGGTAAAAAAAAAAAAAAAAAAATGAAGACCTCGCTGATCCCAAGTTGCTGAGCAGGTAAGAAGTGGTGGAAGCAGAGTGCACACCTGGGCTTGGCTGGTTCCAAAGCCCTGCGATTCTGGGCCACCAGGGGTTCTGGAGAGTAAAGACACCACTGCCCAGCTGGGCTCTCTCAGGTGGCAAAGCCAACGTGTAGTGACGGGCTCTACAGGAAAACATAGGCCACAAAATCAGGGAACTAGCTTCATCCTGATCGTCACCCTGACAGTGACCCACAGGAAGCTGGTTACGAGATAGATAGTCTATCTCAGGAGAGCAGAGTAACGCATAGAATAAGGAATGGCTCAAGTCAGCTATTTCCCGATGAAATGGCTTTTCTGTGGCATTAGAATGGGGCCTTCCTAACACTCCCTTTTCCTATTGTTACATAGATTCTGAAGTAAATTATCTCCATGGTTTCATCCGTCTTGCAACTTCTATGCTGTGTAAGTGAAATAAACCAACTAAGGCCTCACAAAGCCAAGCTGGGTCCTGTTCTAGAGGACACACCCCCCGCTTCCCTCCTCGGTGTGGATAGTCAGAAGCTGAGTCCATTGCTGCTGACCACCTAGGCGATGTCACGATGGTGAGGTCAGCCACAAGCAGAAAACACTCATGCTGGACAGAGGCGGTTCAAGCCGCCCCCAGCTCCATCCGCTTGTCTCCTGGGGAGAGAGACTCAGGCGCAAGCCTCCACTTTCCACGGGCACTCAGGTGAGAGGTGCCAGGTCCTTATCCTGGAAGGGAAAACACAGGAAAGAACTGACACTCCCCTCTGCAAGAGATGGGTTGGGCCGCCAGCCCAGCTATTGCTACTAAGAGACGGTTCTCCACTGGGGATAGCAGCTGTACGGGCATTAACTGTCTGGGGCGCCCTGCCCTCCCCGGAGCCTCCTGCACGCGCTCAGCCCCGCGGTTTGGCTCAGAGAAGGCTTCACTTTCAAGGAAAGGAGTTGTGTTTGCCATCGATGTGATCACATGATGGGAGGACCAAGACTTCCTGACTTTGCCGCGACTGTGCAGAAGGCTGTCAGGCTGTCATAAACAGTTCTCTGACTGGACCTGATTACTGAGAGCCGCTGGGTAATCCTCCCTTACTTATCTCATGGTTAGCATCAAAAAGCAACCCTAAAGATGTCATCTCCACTACAGACAGCCCCCGTGCAGCCAGTCTCTCTGGCTGGCTTGGAAGACGGTGCAGCAACCATTATCGCCTGGCCTTTATTCACAGTGTCTGCCGCAGTGTCTGCCATGTAGCATGCTGCCTACAATATGGTCAGTTTCATTCCTTCAACCCAGTGACCAGGTTTTGACCAAATGCCAGGACATCTAAAAGCAGAGGTGAAGGCTCAATTCCTCCATCCCGTCAGGACCTGAGGTCCTCGGAGTAACCGGCGGTCATTCTTGGGGACCTTCCCCAGAGCACAGAAACCTGCCCTAGAACCAGAAAGGGACGGCCCTCGAATCTCCGCTTTCCAGGGTGGAGGTGAGGAAGACAGTTTGAAAGGCAGAGGCAGGCGGCTCCCCTTGGGCCTCCTGGGAATCCGGGGTCAAAGCTGCCTTGTTAGACTAGTGGTCTATCCCACTGTATTTCCTGAAAAATTTACCCTTTTTCTGCTCAGGGCTTCAAGCTTCCATTTCCAGGCTGAGCCATTCCAGGTAGAACGACATTGCAACCCAGCCCTTCCAGCGAAATCATCCTTTGTCTGTAGTAATATTTGACTGAGAAAATGATCTCAGGGTCATCCCAGTCACCCCAGTCCCAGCCCTCTGTGGGACCTTCTGGTTTCGTGTTAAAGGGGCAGCCTCCCTCCAGCAGCTAACCGTCTCTGTCTGGTGCCCTTTGCCTCGGACACAAAAAACAGCCGCCCAACACCTCTAGCAAGTGACAAATGACCGGGATGGGTGAGTGTCCAGCACTGCGGTGTGGGCCCAAGAAAGCCCAGGATTCCTCCTGGAAATTGACTTTAATTGATTCCCCCTTTGAGAGGTACTGAGTGCATAGTATATGCTAGACACTAGGGCTGGGCAATAGTAAGAAATCTCTTCATCACCAAGGAGCTCACAGTCCTGCCAGGGAGACAAATGTAGATGGCTTTCCATACAGTTGGGTGAGTTTGGTAATAGAAATATGCACCCAGTGGCTCCTTAGTGCAGGGTGATTTGTTTAAAATGTTATTCCACTGCTGAAAGGCTTTTCATCCTCAACAATTGCTACTCCCCTCTTCTCATCTATTCTCTGCCAATTCCTTGGATATACCAGGTTGATTAATTCCTCCAACTGCCATGCCCTTCCTTCCTATTCCTTGTCCATGAATTAAACTCCTATTCATCCTTTGAAACCTTTTGCATACTATCTCAATCATCCTAAGTACTCTTTTTGCTACACTACTTCTCTAACTTCTCATATTTCTATCTTTACAAATGTTGTAAAGGGTAAAGAATTACTCTTGCAGATATAACATTTACTGGATAGACCACATATTTTTTTTCTTTTAAAAGGCAAAACAGGAAAAAAAGATGAAAATGATACATAATTTTTTTAAAAGTAGGAAATTAACACTAGTTAATATATTGCATATTGTTGTCTTAGAAGTAGTTGTTCAGGCACAAAAACACATATATAAAGGTATGTGTGTATTTGTATGCAAGAGAGATAATTATACTACGGACATATATTTCTATAGGGCCTAATAATCCAGTGTCTATATGAGTTATTCATAAATGTTGATTGAACTGAACCATGTGTGACAACAGCAATATTACAATGACCACCATTAGTGACTACTGTTTTTAAGAGTTTTATGAGCCAGATGTCAGGATACATACTTCATATGAATTTGCCCAGCATCCCCTGAAATGATGTTGAGAACAGGAAGTGTCAGAGATGGCTTCTCCAGGAAGTGATGCTTCCCATCGAAATGCATTGTGTCAATTGTTTTCCTCCGTATCCTTGTGTGTGTTTCCCTCTTCCCATCCTTGTCTCTATTTGTGTGTGTGTGTTTCTGTATCTGTCACACACATGCACACACACACACACACACACACGTTTATAAACCATCATGGAGTCTCTGTTACTACTCCTAGGAGTTGATAATCTGACTTATAGAGATCTCATTTCTGTATTCCCATAGCACTGCCTGTGCTCACATAAGAGCATATCAATTTAGTAAAACTATTGATTTATTTTCTTACTTAGACTGTGAATTCCTTGAGGTCAGCTGTGTTTCACCCCTTTTTTTCTCACTCCAAATAACTATCATGGTGCCTCAAAAGCACAAAGTATTTACTGAATATGTATGGTAGAAGAAAGGAAGGAAGAGAGGGAGGAGGAAAAAGGGAAAGAGAGGGAAGGAAGGAGAGATGAAGGAGAGCAGGAAGGCGAGGTCCGCCATGGGCCAGGACAGTTATTTATGTAGAAAACACTGTTCCTTACAAACCCAAATGCTCTTTAGCCAAGCAAAGGGAAGACAAGCCCAATGAGCCTAGTAGCATCTTTAGAATTCCAGAGGTACTGATCACTAGCTATGTGTCACATTCTTATTCTACAAAGAGAAAATTCAGGCTTACTGAGGAAGCCAATGCCTTCATATTTCTCCCCTGACTTTAGACAAAGAACTCTTCTCTTTCTAGCCTGTTACTATACCCCTTAGACCCAGTGCTCTTCAAAGGCCGTCCCCTCCCTCTGTCTCTCTAAGCAAAGTGGACAGGACCAGTGAAAATTGTGTAAGTATTTAATGATATTTTTATCACTGATTCTATGCCAGGCACTGCACCAGGCGCAGGAGACATGGAGTCCTACCCTGGAAGAGCCTTTATTTTTAGGAGAGGCTTCTTGTGCCACTGTGTCCACCTGCAACTGGAGCCATCCAGAGTGCGCCATCAGAGGTGCTGACATCCAAGCGCTGGCGGCCAGGGCAGCTTTGAAGACTACTTAAAGAACAAGGAGAGAGAGAGAGAGAGAGAGAGAGAGAGAGAGAGAGAGAGAGAGAGAGAATAGAGCCTGGACAAGGAATTTCTCCATGGCTTTATCCTATGAAGTGCAGTAACTTGGGGTGGAAACGGGGGCTAAGCCTAGAAAATAAACGTGAAATGTGTCCACATTATTTTTCCTGAATCATAGATAGCCATCATTTTATCTATGATAATACTGCCCAAAGGAAAAGGCTTCCTGGGTTATTTTAATCCACCTGTAGCCTAAAGTAGGCAACCTGCTCTCCCCCACCCATAATTCACTAGCTGACTTGCAGCCAATCTGGGTGGATCTGATGGCAGAAGGTAGCAGCCACATGGCAAAATTCAGCCCTCCAGTCCGCGGGGAGGGCAGCCTGTGTGCAGACATCACCAGCGGGGAGGCTCTGGCCCTCTCTGGCTCGCTCTCTCCATCTTCTCCACTGGTAGCTCCTTCGCTCTCCCTGTTCACAACTTCCCCAACACAGCTCTTTGGGTGACTGCATCCCCAGGGGTCATGTACTGGCTCTCAGCTGGCGGTAGTTTAACGGCAGGACCAGCTTCCCAGTAAACTGAGAAGAAAACCCGGCTCCTCTGGGATTAGAAACCAGCTCTTTCCCCATCTGGAGCCTGCAGCTCCCTTTATCTTTGTCCTGAGGCTCCCTCACACCTGTGGCTCCGAGCCCCACCCCCTCCCGGCTGTGCCAGGCTGTCACACCAGAACTGGGCGCCCAACACATCCCCGCCCAGCCAAGCTCCTCAGACAGCAGGAAGGCCAGTGGAACCTACAATTTCTCATCTCGGTTAGCAGGTACAGGCTCCCACTACATGGCATCCGTGTGGCGTCACCCCTTCTGTCGAGCACAATTTTAGGGCAAGATTCATACCGCTTCTCTGTGCTCAAAATAGATGCCCAAAATTGGGATAGAATTTACATAAGTTGGCTGAAGAAACTGTGTTCAATTAAAAAGCTTTTGTTGCCAAGGAATTTTTTTAGTTGGTACATATGCTCCTTTATTGAAGTCCTACGGGGAAAAGATTTGGGTTCTCTCTCGCTCTCTCTCTGTCTCTCTCTCCTTCTCTATATCCCCTTCCCTAATAAATAGGAATGGGGTGGGTATCCACCCTAAGGAGGAACAGAGAAGTCCCCCACATGGAAATAATGGGACCCTGCTTCTTGCCCAGCCTGGGGAAGGGCAACTCAAAAACAAATTTTTTTCTTGTGTATTCTGGGCCTTTTCCCAGAGAGCATGGGCCCTCCCCCTTTATGATAACCACAAACTCAATGGGTGGTGTTTCCATTTGCAGTCAGGCTGAAACATGCATTTGAAAATATAAAACATGGTTTGTATTCCCAGTCACAAAACAATAATGTTCTCGGGAAAAATTTGGGAAATGGTAAAATTACACGGGAAGAAAAAGCACCGATAATTTTACCATTCAGAGAACTCTAACATCTCAGAGAATTTCCTTCCAATCTTTACTATCACTGTGTATGTTCACACAAATTTGGGATTATGACATATAAATACTTTTTACATCTTAGCATTTTTGTTGAATATTGTTATCATGCTTCCCTGAACATTTTTCTATATCAAGTACATTTCAGGAACATCACTTTTAATGGCTGTGCTGTAAGGTATTTAACTCTTTTCCCAAATTCGGATATGCTATTTCCAAATTTGTTGCTATTCCTGTATATATATCACTGCACCCAGCAGCTGACTCCTTTGTACCTCAGGTTGCTTCTTAAGGATAAATTTTGTTGGGTTTTGTTTTGTTTTGGGGATTTTTTTGGGTCATCGTTTTGTTTTTGTTTTTGAGACAGGGTCACACTATGTAATGCAGACTGATCTTGAGCTCATTATGTAGTCCAGGCTGTCCTTGAACTCACAGTGACCCTCCTGCCTCAGCCTCCTGAGTGCTGGAATTACAAGTGTGTGTCATCACGCCCAGCTTGTCCTGAGGATAAATTTGCAAAGGTTGTAATTTGAGGTGTCCATTTCCAAGCAAAAACAGTCGCCCTGAGCTTTGAACATGCTTTGAGAATGGTTCTCTTGTAATTGAGACATGTATTTTTTGCATGCCCATTTAGCATCAGAAGTGAAATTGGTGTTAACATAATTTGGTGGCTGAATATTTTACTCCAGCCAGTTACGCCTGGATTGGGCTTCTGTGGGTTTTGTCTGCTAAGCAGCCCTCGCCTTCTTCCCCCTGGAAGTGTACGCCCGTCCTCACCTTCATCCTGGTGGTTCAAGGGAGGGCTATGACCTCTGGATTGAGGAGTAGTCAATCAGATTCACAGCCAGGGGAAGGCCTGGGAATTCTGTCAAGCTCTCTCTTTCCTCCGAGATGAGCGGGTAGAACATAAGCCCAGGAAATCTGAAAAATTCTAGAGATCATCTTTACTCCCACCTGGAAAGAGTCCACTTAAGAATGAAGTCCATACGGAAAAAAAGCAGAGCTAAAAGCTAGACATTTATAAATTCTGTTTACCCGAACCTCAAACTAGCAATACTACTCCCACTGAGCTTGCAGTTACCTGAGCCATGAAATCCCCTTTATTATTTAAAAATCATTTAAATTGGGTTTTGGTTGGGTACAAGCTAAGCTTTCTAGCGAATGCAGACCACCTTAAGGATCAGAGCCTTGGACTCATCACACCTAGGTCCTCTGAAATAAGCTTCGGATAAGCCTTTGTGATGTTCTAATACCCATTGTGCAGGCAGGGTTCCGGGCTGCTAGTGAAATGCAGCAAAACCGGCCTTATGCACCTACCTAGAAAAGTGGCAGGGAAGGAAGAAAGAACTCAAGCCATGGGGCAAACTGTACAACACTGTAGCAAGGAGCTACAGTGATTCAGAGGATCAGGCAGTCAGTGCTCACTGAAAGGGACAGGAATCACTGTGCTGTGGTGGGATTTAATGTGAGCTTGAAACACTGGTAGCATTTGCATGAGTGGAGGTACAGAACATGTTTAGCTCGCCAACTAAACACAGCGTGAGCAGTAGGGCAAAAGCTAGAAGTGCCAGTGTTGGGTAAGGGTGAATGTGGAGACCCACAGGGGACCTTTGAGCCACCAGTGTCACGTGTCAATAAGCCATTAAGTGAGGAGAGAGCTAACTGTTGCCTGTTGTGCTATAATTACAGGGTTCTAATTGTCCTGAGTCACATCTTGCAATGACATATCCCTGACATTGTCGACCCTATTGAACTGAAGGCTCCCTGCATCTGGACATAGACTTTGTACCCCAAACTCCAGACATACTGCCCTGAATTTTCTGGATGGTCCCAAATCTCACTGGCCAAAAATCACTTTTAAGCTGATTGCAGAGTTGGACTAAACACCATCCAACAGACACGAGGGATAACATCCTCACCTGATATCAGCACCTTTCTTTGGAGCAGGGCAGGATGGTGAGGGTAAAAGGTTTGGAAACTACTCTCTGCATCGCTGGTAGCTGGCTGCCTTTTCTTTCCCTAGATGACATTCCCAACCCATGCCACTCAAGGTCGTGTAGCTGGCCGTACTCTTCCCACCCCTTCTAACTTGGTCAGGTGTCCCGAATTGAGCTCTTCTAATATCTGACTGAGCCCAAAGCTGGCCGGTGGGTTTCCTGGGCAGAATTTTCTATACCAGGGTTTCCCAGGCGTTCCTGATCATGAGAGTCATCTGGGGTGCTCAGCAAATATTCAGATACTAGGTCCCTCTTAAATCAGTAGGCTTGGGTTCCTAACGAGCTCCTGCAGTGATACTTGAGGTAAGTTTAGAAAACTCAACAGAGCTGCCCTAGCTACAGCACAAGAGGTAACTAAGTAGAGCGACTGCTTAGTATGTAGAAAAGTAGTTCCACAAGGTGGAGAGACCACCGTCAAGGGAATGAGGTATCTTAGACTCGAATCTGGATTTTAACACTTGCCAGTTGGGCGACTGAGCAAATTATGCAACCTCCCTAAACCTGTACCTCTGCCTTCGGAAAACCAAGAAGACACGGTTTGCCTCTTTACCTCGGAGGACCCTGATTAGGTGATGCACGTAACCGTGTATCATCTCGGGGAGGAATTTTCAGTGTGCTTCTTGGCTTCCAGCAAAGGCCATCTGATGATCTGTTTGATGGAGGAGATGGGCCTTGCAGTAGTTGCCAGTGATTTGTAAATATTAGCTCCACAAAACTCCTCATTGCACACATGTGCCGTCTGGTGCCAAGGCATCAGAGCTGGAAGGTCATCTCCACAAATAACAATTAGCATTTATTGAGCCCTCGCTCTACCCAGGACAAAATTCAAGATTAATACTATAGACCTTTCAATTTCATCCTCGTAACAATGCTGTGAAATAAGTACAATTTTTATTGCCATTTTGTGGTTGAAAGACTGAGACAGAAGGATGGTATCGCTAAACAACTTAACCCAATGTGCAATGAATATTTAAATTTTTAAAAACTTGTTTCAGTAAAAGGCACACTGTCATCAATCCCCCTCAGAATGCCCCCTTGCATTGAACACATTTATCGCAGCATGCTTTTCATTTTATGAAGCAGTTGTGAAAGTCTTTTCATCCCCATGAAGCATGATCAAAAACGAGGTGAATGCTGCTATCCAGTGAAAAGGCGGGTTTCTAAACCCACCACCACGTGTGCTGATCCATCGTACTCCCCTGGCTATGGCACTGCGTAACTTTCACTCTGCCCCAAAGTCAAAGTGACAGTGAAAGGTAAATGTTTTGAATCAATTCACAGCATGAGGGCAGCTATGATGACATAACTGAAGACTCTCGTGAAAGGGAACATCCAGATCTGCTTCAAAACATAGAGGATGACAGGACGAGTGTGTTGGAAGGGGAGGGTGTGTGAGAGGGCTCGTGGTAATGTATCGTTTACTTTCATAAACTGTTCAGATGTAATTGTTCACCACGTGTGTCAATCACACCTCCTATGAGAGATCACACAGCTCCCAAGAAGTCAAATGTGGCTTTGAGCCAGAAACCCACAGTCTGGTGACAGAGCCCCGCTTTCTGGCCCCCCATTGGATGAGCCATGCGGCTTCCCAAGGGGACAGGTGGGCCCCACAAAGACAGACAAAACATCCAAGGTTTCCAGGTGTTTATTTCACACCCCTGTGAAAAATGCCACGGGCGATCATTTCCTATAGGTTGATACCTATTGGCTTTTCGCTGTGTCTCACCCGGAGCCAGGGCCCCGGAGCTGCCCCTGTATTCAGGAAAGCACACAGTAGGCACCTTGCTGTCTCCCACACCTGGCCATGTCACACCTGTAGGACCTGCCTAGCCTGAAAGGTACTTGAATTTACTACTTTAACCCAGCTACCCCCAAGAGGAAACAAAAAGCCAGGTCGGTGAACTGGATTCTCCAAGTTCAAAGCAAATGAATGTCAAAATCTGTCCCAGCATTGAGCTCAGATATGTCCAAAGCCACAATGCCACAGTGAGGGAACACTATTAGTGTCCTATCACAAAAAACAAAAGCAAAAAACAAGAAGTGGCATTGTTGTAGGAACGTAAACTAGTACCACCACTATGGAAATCAGTATGGATATTCTTTAAAAAAAACCAAAATTTCCATCTGGCACAGCTATTCCCCTTCCTGGTATCTTCCCTAATGAGTTAAAGATGTCACGTTGCACTGATACCGCATGTTCACATTCATTGCAGTACACTAGCTAAATCTCGGGAATGGCCTGGATTGTCCGGCAACAGGTGAATGGATAAAGGAAATGCAAGATTTACATGCAACGGAGTACTACTGGGCCATAAAGAAAGCTAACCTTCAGCCATTTGTAAGCAAAACTGTGCACTAAATGACATAAAGCAGACCCACAAGCTTAACTATCACAGTTATATGAGAAATCCAAAGTGTAAATAGAGAGCAAAATTAAAGGTGATGGAAAGGAGGGAGACCCTTTCCAAACAGGAGTGAGAACAAGAGATGCAGGCAAGGGCGAGGGAAGGGAGGGAAACAGGTGGGGAAATGAATTGAAGCAAAAATGGAAATGGGACTTTGACGAGTGAGATCAAGAGTTGGCAGAAGCGGGGTGGGGGTGAGGGGACAGGAGTTGAGACGTGTTAGAAGAATGAGGAAGTGTTAGGTTCATGCCCCGACTCATGAAAAGTGCAATCATTGTGTATTGCAAACATGTACTAATAAAAATTTAAAGAAAAATAGGAAGCAGGAGAAAGAGTGGGGGAGAGCTGGAGGTGGAGATGGACAGCGGCTCCCCTCAAGGGGACTTTCCCTGGACTCCCAACCCAGGGAGCTCGGCCCAGCCCACACAGCTCCCTGCAGGCACAAGGGTGCGGCCACCCTGAGGACGTCCTTTATCCAGCTGCTGGCAAGACAGAGCACAGGGAAGGGTCCCCTCCCGCCCAGCAAGCCAGGAGAGGCCAGGCTACCAACTCAATTGTGCCTTTTTAATTGAAGCCAGGAAGAAGAAGAATACGGGAGACTGGCCGCTTTCTCTTTGGTCCTGGGAAGAAAGGAGGCGTGGAGGAGGGGCTGCATTCAGGTTGCTGCCTTGGAGCTCCGAAGAACTTTTAATAGAAATCTGCAGAATGAAATGGGCTACAGCTGTTTGCCTTGATAAATATGTGTTATGCTGCATGCCTCAGCCACCATCTGTTTGCTGATATGAGCACTTCTTCGTGGCAACCAAGGGGAAGTCATCAAAAGGCGTAGCCGGAGATGGGCTTGGGAGCAGGTAGAGGGGGCGCGCAGGGCAGGGCGGCCTGATTGTATTCAGGCTGAAAGGGCTTGGTGAGGGCATAAAAGAGATGGGCAGGCACAGAACAGGGAAGTGCTGGGCAAGCCAGATAGCCCCCCTGCCCGGGCACCTCCAGCAGGCTTTCTGTATGCTCTAGCTGGCCTCCGTCTAGACTCCCTCCACCTAGACTCCCTCCACCTGCCCGTGGCCGCTAAAGTCTAAAGCAAATGACAACAGCAGTTACAGGAACACCCACCTCCTAGCTGTCACTGTCCAGGACAGACATGCCCGGTGGCACCCCCACAGGAGCAGCTGCCCACCCGCCTCCCCGCCTCACCCTGGCTGGGGGACTCTCGCTTCCCCACACCTGAGTCTCCTCTTATCAGGGCCGAAGACCCACCTGATGTGAGAAGGGGTAACAGCTAGTGCCTCTGCAGTGGCACAGCCTGAGCTGGGGCCGAAACACACCAAGGTGTCGTTTAGGAGCCTCCCTACACAGCCCTGTGGCTACACAGCTGTCCAGCGCTGTGTGATCTGCAGAAATGGCCGCAGCGAGGAAGGAGGGTCAGGGACCCTGATGTGGTGTGGATATGGTTTGTGGCCCCCTGTGGGTTCATGTGCTGTGTGACTACATGAGCGGTGGGGAGACCTTGAAGAGATGGGACATGACACAAGGTAATTTGATCCGTGGAGGCATCACTGTCTGAAGAGAGCAGAGTTCTCCCAGGACCCCATCTAGTTCCTACGAATATCAGTCATTACAGAGAGAGTACACTGGGCCCCAAATCCCTCCAACTTCCCATCTCACCAGCGGCCTCTCCCTCCTGCGCTCTCTCCCACAGCCTGGCATCAGCCACACTGTGATGTAGTCACAAGGCCCTCAGCAGAGAGAAGCCAATGCCATCACCATACTTCTGAATCTCTGTAACTGTGCACTCAATGAACCTCTTTTCATTATAAAGTACCTAGCCTCTGATATCTTGCTGTAGCAACAGAAAACAGACTGAGATTCTCATTCTGGGACTCTACAACATGCTGATGAAAGGCAACAAATCTGTTGGCTCTTGAATCACTGGGACTGGAAAACACAAGCTTGCCTTGTGAGAAACCAGAATGCACCGGGAACAGCTAAGCTACAAGGAGATGTCAGCTTTCTGACTACGGGGCCTATGGGAGTTTGTCTTTCTTCCTCTCATAGAGAAAAATGTGGGAAGCCAGGATGACTCACTGCTGTCCAGAGCAACAGCTATGCTATTCCCGGAGTCCCATTACTCTCTCTCTCTCTCTCTCTCTCTTTCTCTCTCTTTCTCTCTCTCTTTCTCTTTCTCTCTCTTTCTTTCTCTCTCTCTTTCTCTTTCTCTCTCTTTCTTTCTCTCTCTCTTTCTTTCTCTCTCTCTTACTCTTTCTCTCTCTTTCTTTCTCTCTCTCTCCCTCCCTCCCTCCAACCTGCCAGCTCTCCTGTCTGTCCATTGAGAGGAATCCAGTTCACCTAGAAGAGGAGCAAGTGGGTGTAGATCCCAGGCAGTGCCCCACAGGTGGAAGAACGCCCACTCTCCCTGTGTGTCCCTGTCCCCTTCCTGACCTGTGTCACCAGCTGCTGCCCTCGGGCTGCTCCTCTCAGCAGCACAGGGACTTGGTGTCATGCCAGGTCTGCACCTCCTTCCCAGTCCTATCAGGGTTTGAGGGTCTCTAGAATGGCAGTGGGAGGCAAGTTTTTATATAAGGGAGTAGAGAGACGTGATTGTTCCTGGCTATGAAGAGCACGTGGGCAACCAAGAGGCAGCCCAGAGCCAATGGACTGCAAGAAAACCAGAGAGCAGAAAGGTGCTCAAGCTTCCAAAAACACATGAGTCAAAAACAAACTGGGCTGAGTCCCCGCTGCTCGGCGGCATCTCCTCCTGAGGACGTGGGCAGGGTGAGCGCGGGTGATATGCATTGAGATGCTCTGACAGAAGGCACTAAATCACTGTGTACTGAGCATTATGATTCTGGCTCCAAGAAAACAAGTGCTTTGGACGAGCTTCAGAACTGCTGGCTGTTACTCAGAGCCCGAGCAAGCCGCCGGCTCCTGGAGCACCAGCCCCTGGTATTAATAAGTGTTTCCATGGCACTTGATATTTTGCAATTATCTTTACTAACATGTCTGCTTTAGCAGGAGTAGCAGGCCAAATGTAAATCCGTCTGCCCTCCCTTCTGCCTGCCAGCTTTTGAGGATGAGTCCCAGCTCCCCCAGCTCTCCTGAGAGGAGATTAGTGGGGCCTGTGTGATAATTAGCTTGCGGTCCTGGTCCTGTCTGGGTGGGTCATGGGCTGTGCCTTGGAGACTCTATCTGGTCCCTGGCTCTTCCTATCTGGCTCGCTTCCTGCTCTCTCTGGTTCCTGGCTGTTATGAAGGTGTTCTCTTCGTTCCACCACTGTCTGCCACCCTGGTGTTTCTGCCTTGAAACCAGCAGCTCACAGTCTGAAGCCATGAACCCAAATCAACTTCTCCTGTGCACTGTGGGTGTCGGGTGTTGTGTCCAGCAGTGCAGGTGTAATGGTAGAGCCTGCCCCCCGAAGGTCTCCAGGGTTGCGTCTCTTCCGTTTCCATGCTTCCTGGGTCTCACACTGCCCTCTTCCCCCACTCTTCTGCCCACACTTCAGGGCTAGTTCCAGCCAGACTCCACCAATTTTCCCATTCACTTCTTCACCCCCCAAAGGTGGGTTAAGAACAGTCAATGCACCAAATGCTACTCTAGACACCAAGATACAGCCAAATAAAACAGAAAAAAAATCCCATCCTCACAGAGCACATATTTAATTAGGAAGCCAATAACTCATTAATACCATAAATAACACTAAAGCCATGTAAGGGGTAGAGAGTAAGAGAAGGACTTGATTATTGATCTAGCAGAAATCCAAATGAAATGTGGGCGTGCCTTAGGTACCACAGGAAGAATATGAAGGAAAGGGAAGCAGCAAAGGCCTTGGGAGGGGAAGCACAGAGGGTTCTGAGAAGCAGTGAGGAGGCAGCTTGCACTGACCAGAGCCCATGTGAGGTGTGTGGCCTCGGCGATGTGCGTGGGCCGAGAGGCATCCAGACCCCTATCAGAAACCCACTCTCCTGCAGCCACCCCGCCTGAGCAGACCCTTCCGGGATGCCTGCAGTGGTCTGGCCTGAAGCGGCTCCCTGAGCCCTGCTCTGGGCCTTGGTTTGCAGCTCCTCCACTTCCCACACTTGTCATTACCCGAGTTTCCTCCCAGGTCTCCGCATCTTCCCCTCACCCCTTCGTCTTGCCCTCCACTCACCTTTCCTTCTTCTCGCTGACTCCCTGAAGACAAGTGTTCCAGGCAAACCACAGCCTGAGCATTTCAGGGTCCCGTGAGTCCATCCAAGCCCTCAGCTGTCCTCATGTCTCTGGCTTTGGTTAGAATCAGACAATGATTCCACCATCCCAATTAATCTTAAACAGTAATCTGCTTTTTGAGGCCTTCTATTCACTCCGCAGTCATTGATGTTTCATAGTCACTTAACTATAAAAAAATTTTAATCTACTACATGCTAGACACTGTCCTGCATCCTGGAGGTGAAAAGAGGAGGGAGACAGCAGCGAGTCTGGTGGACAGATGAAGTATAATAGGAGCGAACGCTAACACACAAACAGGGATGGAGAACCGCAGGAGCACAGAAAACAGAGCAGTTAAGGTGTGATTCTTTCCAGCGAAGACCGGGAAGACTTCACATGGGAAACTGGCATTGCAAGTGGCGTTGAAGGATGCATAGGAGTTCACCAGCAAAAGAAAGCTATCAAAACAGGGGTTCTCACCTGGGGGATCTTTGGCAGTGTCCTGGGATATCTTTGGTTGCCATGAGTGTGGCAGGAAGTACTACTGGCCTCCAGGGGTAGAGTTCAAGGGTAGTGCTCAGCATCTTACGGTGCACAACACATTCCCTCGATCAAATAGTCACCTGGCCCAAAATATCAGGAATGCCCAGGTGAGAGAGCCTACATTAGGAGTGAAGAGAAAGATATGTACTGGCATGAAGTTATCTGAGGGTCTGGGATAGCGAAAAGAGCCTGGGGTGTGAAGCAGAAATGGACAATAAAGGGGAGCTGAAGAAGAAGATGAGACCGCAGATGTGATTTCCCGCTCCCTACGAAGAAGTTTCCCTCCAGAGAGTTCAACGAGCCAATCGAAGAGAAGGTTGAGCAGATGAAAACAACAGCCGCTGGCCACTGAGCTTCCACTGTGCACCACGTGCCTTTATCGCTTCTAATGGGGCAGGAATCACGACACAGACTTTACGGGTTGGGAAACAGAGAAACCAAGGCTCGGAAGAGCGAGGCTGTTCTCCCACCGTCAGCCGCAGGGCTGATTAAAGCAAAAGATCAGGGCTCGAGCGTAGATCTGCACGGTTCCCCAGGCAGCGCTTGTGTTGAGCAGAACAGCTCCTCCGGGCTGGCCCTCGTGCGTCTGTGACTCGCGCTCTGCATAGAGCGTGTGCCCCATGGAGGGCGGGCGGCCACCGTGCTCCCAACTCTGCAGTGAAGCCTTGCTGAAAGCAGGAGAGCTTGGGCTGCACCCTAATCCTCTCTTGAATTGTGTGGCAGTGGTTTTTGATGTGGTTTGTATCTTGGAATCACACTTTCATTGCCTCTAGGGGAACAATTCAACACTGTCTGGTTTTCCCCTTTTTTCTTTTGTTTTCGCCGTTCTTTCCTTCTCTCCTTTCTTTCCCTCCTCTCTCTTTTTCCCTTTCCTTCTTTTTCCTTTGCACTCAATAAGCTGAGGCACAGTTTGCTACCAAAACTTGTTCCTCTTCTCCCAAACCATAACCAGAATATGTGTCCTAACTTCCTTTGTGACCAAATTCGGGCCAGTGAAACCTTGGCGTGGCCCTCAGAAAACCAGCCATGTGTTTTTCCTATCCAGCGATGGCAAGAAGAGGTTGTAGAGGGCATATAGCTTGATAGAGACACAAGATAGAGGAAAATAGGCCCCTGGATCCTCAGAAGTAGAAACCTGCACTGCGTTTGGTGTGAATGACACACTTCTATTAGATTAAATTGCTGAGATTTTGAAGTGGGCTTCTTACAGCAGACAGACTTGCTTTCCAAACTAATGTGGGCATCACTTAGACCTGAGCTCTCTGCATGCCCAGAAAATTCAAACAAGGTGGTTCCAAAGAATACACAAGCAGTTGTATGGTATAGCATCTCCTAACTGAGTGCTTTACTATCCCTCCAGTGTGTGATTCAGTCATCAAACTTGCCTCAAGATACAGGCAGAAGTCCACAGATCAGGCAGAAATAAGAAAAAGCCAAGAGGCAGTGGCCTCCAGTGAGGGCACTGGGTGGAAGAGCCCGCCTACCGGCCCACCTGCTGACCTCTGCAAACATCTGACTGGCCATGCCCAGGTGCAGAGGAAGCTGAAAAGCCACGTCTTCTGCTTGGCATCTTGCCACCCAGGATAAAAATCAAGGTTCTGTTAATAAGGAGAATTGGATATTGGGTGAGAGAGTATGAATTTTTAAAAGAGGGAGTAAAGAGTGGCCTTCTGTGAAAATTCCACCTAGGCTGGTCCCCTTTATATGTGTGCCTTGTCCCTGGCTGCAGCCCCCTGAGGGGCAAAGGCCAGGCTCCAGCAAGGCCTGCCCTGGAAGGAGGAGCAGGAGGGCTGAGCGCCTGCCACCCCAGCGTGACAAGTTTGCTTGTCACGCAATGCTGCCCACTCATCCCTTCAGCTCAGCCCAACCCTTTCTTTCTAGCACTGTTTCACAGAGGAGAAGCTGCCAGGAGCCACCCTGTGGTGGCTTCTGGGTTCCAGGGCTCCTGGGAAGGAGCTGCATTGGCTCCTGAGCCACTTTTCACCCTTTCACAGTTAACACCCAAACCCCCACGTGTTTCCCTCCCATCAGACTAAGCCGGTTTCCATGTGGAGCTAACACCACGCTCTCTGCCTGTCCTGCTTGGCGTTGCTAAATGCTCTTTCCTGTGGCACACTGCACAGGGTTGCAGGGAGGAAATCACACAGAATTAACCTTGAACATAGGTGTGGAGGTGAACAAAATAGCACTACCAAAATGAGAATAATAAAATGCCGGTGATTACCCCTTAATGTTAGCTCTTCCAGGTGCCATATGGGAAAAACACTGTGCCGGATTTTCCATTTTGCCAATAGGACTTAGTGTAGTGAATTTGTCCCTCTTCTTCCCAATGGCTTGCCCAGGCAGTGCCAGCAAAGAGGCAGGTGAAAGAAATGGAAATCAACCTGTCCTGGTGACTGACCCCCGGGGTAACAAGGCACAGGAGGAGAGAGACAGTCTGAGTGAACAACACAGCAATCACAAGCTAATGCTGGCACCATTAGCTTGTATTCTGGGATCATGTGATTGGATATTACATAGTTTTCCCTAATTCCGTGATTTTCCAGCAGGCCAGTCTTCCTCTTTGTGTTTTCTCCTATTTCCGTTCCATTCAGTCTCTTTCTCTCCTATTCCTTTGATAACAGAATCATCTTGCTTACCCACCACTGGGACCTTGGGAATCTAGGGCAGTGGTGACAGAGGGTAATTAATGTGCTTACACAATACTAGGGGATCTTGCTAAAGTGTATATTCTGATTTACTAGGTCTACGGTAGGTCTAAGATTCTGAATTTTAACACACTCCCAGAAATTGCCAATGCCACTAGCCCAAGAACCATACCTTTGCCCTGGTGACCATGGCAAATAAATATGTATTGGGTTAGGCAACTGGGACTGGAAGTGTGTTCATTGGAATAATGTTGAGGAGTTCAGAACCTTGGATGGATGATCCTGTGACTTTAAGGTTACTTCTCCTTGCACATTGAAAGGTCATGAATCTAGGATGCAGAGAAAGATTCGAAGTCACACCACTCTGACAACCAAACTGCCGAGCAACATCCTCGTGGGTAGGAGAATGGATTCAGTGCCAAGATGCACCTGTGGCTTTGCACAGTGATGCGCAGGTGACTTCTCACCCCATGGCAAACATGCCTAGGCTTCTTCTTTCAGGTGTCATCACAAGAAGAGAGGCCCAAGATTCTTACACTTCCATCCCTCTCTGTTGGCACTGAACAACTTCGTCCAGGGCATCCCAAAGACTGAAGACCTTGGGGAAACTAACCCAGGTTGTGAGGTGCTCACCAGACATGAATCCAGGGGCCTCTTCCTTTCAAGCTTGAGTCACATGGGTGGCCTGACGCTGCTAGGAACAGCACTGCTCAGCCCAGCACTGCTTTTCACTGTTGTGACTACAGTGCAGCCCATGCCAGATGTCACATGACAGGACCTCTCAAGTCTAGAGCTTCTGCAAGAACAGTGCTCTCCAAGCCACTCAACCCTCACAGTTATTTGCCTCTCACCTAATCTTTCTGCTCTTCTACACACTCAACTAATCCTTCTCTGCTTGACTTTCCCGTCTATCCCTTGCTTTGTCCCAGCCTCCCACTTGTATGCCACACTCCACTGCCTTCCCAGGGACGATGGCGGAACGTCAGTCTCTCCTATGTCTATTTCTGACATCGGAATGAGCAGTACATCATCGGCTCGATCAGATCTTCCCGCACTAGACTCTCCCAAGTGGTCTCATGCAGCCCAGGGTGTCAGTGACCATTTAGATACTGAGAGATCCAAAATCTGCCTTCAGCTTTCCAGATTCAAAAACCCACAGACCCATCAAATCCAAGGTGTTCTGAACTACACTGAAAGGATAAAGAGAACAAAGAAAGAAGGAAAGAAATGGCACCATTGCTACCCAGCTGCTCCAGGGAGGCCAATGGGAACTGTCTCTGTCTCCCCCTTGGCCCCCATAATGCTACAGCGCCATTAACTTTTCAGTCCTATAACTTCTGTATTGAAAATTACTGTGAAATGCAAATGCAACATGTTTTTGGGTTCTCGGGCTCTCCGTACTTCCTCCTCTAGTTTGCGCACTTTCCCTGCTCTTTTTAGATGCCATCCCGTGGACCAGCTCTACACGCACATCCCGATCCTCTTCAACTCTCCTGCACTGCATTACTATTTGCGACTGAGTGACATTCAAAAGACAAAAGCAAATAATTAAGTGAGTTAGGGAAGGTTTCTAGTAAGTTGGGAGTTCTCACCAGAACTCGATTGCCCTTGGCATTCATGTCACTTGGGTGACACATTTGGGGACACTGATATTCTCCCCAGGAAAAGGGCGATTCCCAATTATTCCAAGAGAGAAGACCTGCCTCCATGACTCAGCATAGAGCAGCTAATCCGTGCACTACTGATGTGTTTTTGTCTCTCGCAAGATCATGTCCCTGCAGGTGCGAGTTTACCGTGTGAATTCCCCTCTGACTGATTCCTGGCCATCTGGGAGAAAGAGGAGGGAGCCATTGTTTAGAGTTAATTGCCCCATGTGCTGGCTGCTCCAGCAGCACTGATTTTCTCTGCCACCACCTCTTTTCTTTCATTCTTTCTTTCTTTTTTTTTCTATTCTCTGATTGTGTTAATTTTTAATTTTTTTTAATTTTGAAGGTAGTAAAATACAACAGAACAAGATGCAATAAAGCCAACTGAGACAGTGGGTGAAATTGGTACAGAACTCCACAGCAGGCCACTGGGACAACAGTAATAGGCACCACAGTACCTCTTGCTATCCTCATGATAGTTGCTCCTCCAACCAGGTGCAGCAAAATCAAAGGAAATACAGACCACTATAGAACCCATCAAAACAGAATATTGAATAGAGCAATACCATCAATGAGGACAAGTAAAACAGTGACAAAAATACCTCCCCTCAAAGAGATGGTAGAAGGAAATCCTCCTCACTTGCCACAGTTCACATGGTCAACCTTCCAAGAGATGCCCAGATCCCTGGCTCCCACCTGCCAGCGGGGTGGGGGGGAGAGGGGATGGGATGCATGATTCTCAGCCTGCAAGCTGGCAGGCCCACAGCTGCCCACCAGGGTGGCAGGCTGGCTGCCTGGCACCCCAGCACCCCAAGTTCCAACATGGCGTGGACCCCAGGAGATGATGCTGGCTTCCACCCCGGGGCAGCCACAGCTTGCCAGACCACAGCCACCCATCAGGGCAACAAGCTGGTGACTAGGCTTCCCAGCGCCCCAAGTTCCAACATGGCGTGGATCACAGGAGATGCTGCTGGTTCTCACCCCGGGGTGGCCACAGCTTGCCAGACCACGGCCACTTACCAAGGCAGCAGGCTGGTGGCTTGGTTTCCCAGTGCCCTAAGACTGACTGTGTTAATTTTTAATTTATTTTTAATATGAATATATATTTGTGATACATAGTTACATTCTTCTTGTGGAACTGGTACACATACACATCACACTGTGATCATTTTAACTCTCCCATTCCAGTTCCTCCTCCCATTTCCACAAGTCTATCTCTTTGTTTCTTATCATCTCTCTTTATTTTGTCCTTCAAGTTATTTACATTTCCAGTTCCTTTTTTTTTTTTTTGGCCTCTCCTCCTGCCTAAGCAAGACTCATGCAAGTGCTTCTAGTCAATGGGATAATCTGATTTTCAATAAGGCTTTATCCTATGTATTTCTAGATGCCTTGCCAGGAACCTACAAAAAAATGCAGACACTTTTCATGATTTTCTTTTCAATTGAACTTGAGATTTCACACGCTGGATCTACCACCTGCCTGTGATATGAAAATAGATAAGTTTGTTCATTTATAAAACCAATCTCTGCCCACCACATTTACTGTGTTATCCTCAGAGGTGATATCACCATCTTGTAAACGCTGAGTCATGCCACCAAAATAAAGGTTATTACTATTGATAAAAGGGATAAGTTACAATGGGATGTTTGAGAGCTCATTACAATTGCCCCAAATTATTAACATGATCAGAAAAGAACATGAGGCAGAAAGATTGACAGTGCACCCTAAGAAGAGAAAGACTCCAAGATAAGAGAGTTTGGTAAAGGCCTGTGGATTTGGAGAACATGGGTAACAAAAGGTAAGTGTGGGGAAGTAGTGTCAGTTTATGCAGACTTTTGGAGGCCACGCCAGGGGTTTTTTAATGTTTTCTTTAAAATCATGGGAGCTTTAAGCACAGGAGCGTTGTGATAAAGCTTTTAACTTAAGAAAATCATTTAATAGATGAATTAGTTATGGCTGCTATCTCAGTTGTAACTGCCACCTGGACTGACAACTGACCCCAGCATATGTTTGAAAGCCTGTAAGATTTCATGAAGACGGCCCATGCACATTTAGCGCAAGCCAGTCACACCAGAACTGCCTCTTAATTGATGCTCCATGTGGTCACTATTTCTGAGGAAGCCCTGGTGCATTCTGGTCCATTTTAATACAAGAACTCCCTCTTCTCATGATGGGGGTCAGGGATCCTCCAGTCTTGCTGCCAGCTGAATCATGCTTCTGTCCATAGGTCTCTAATAAATTACGTTCTGTGCAATCCTGAATTTGTGCTTCTTCTTTGGTCTTGCAGTACCTTCCACCTTTGATGACTGATTCTTGTGTACCAAGTTTTTGTCAAAGACAGTGACACCGATCCAAGTGAGAGATGACCCTGGCTGGGCTGGGAAGGTGGCACTGGAAATGGAAAGGGGTGGACGGACTCAAAAACTAAATGGACTCGAGAATCCACATGCCATAGTCTCATCTCAGAGACCTCAGCTCAGCAACTCCAAAATGTTGCTGCTAAAAGGCAAGATTGCATTAGTGGAAAATCTGTATTAGAATCCTACTTTTGCAGTTAATTAATTAACCAATAATTATCACTACCTTCATGGGTTGGACAAACTGCTTAACCCCTCTGTACCTCAGTTTCCTCAACTATAAAATGGGAATGAAAAGAATAATTGCCCTGCCTCACTGGGGTGGAGCTCAGATGGAATATAATATGTAGGATATGTTCTGTAAATTGTCAAATACTGCATAATTGCAGAAAAGCTGTAGCGTTCTCCAGAGACCTAGTACATCAAGCATCAAACATCAAACACAAAAAGAATAGTCAGAAGAGAAGAACATTCTGCTTCTCATCCAGTCGTACTTCTTGATGTACTGGGCTTACCTTGATTTGTAATAGGCCAGGATTTATTTCCATGGTTCCTTAAATTTTATAAAGACTTTTGTAGTGAGAAAACTTTGCAAGAATCTTATTAGACACAGCAAAGACCAAAATCAGCACAAAGCTCACAGATAAAAGCTTTAGCAAAAAAATAAGGGTTTCTCTACAGGCTGTATATGTGCTTAAATGGCGCAGAGAACTAAATTGTGAAATTACAAATGAGATGTGGAATGGCATATTTGATTATACGGAGTCATCTGCAATGCCTCATAACATGTAAGAAATTTGAGAGACTGTTTATCTGGCACTGAACTCCAGGAGGAAATTGCAGAAGAGCTTAGCGAGCTGTGGCAGGGCATTCAGAATATATGGGGAGCCACTCGGGCTCCCCTTCACGCCTGCAACCTCAGCCCTACTTTCTCCCGTAAATTCGGAAGGCTCGGGGGATGTTATTTGACTTGACTTATTTGTGAAGACATGGAAAGGTCAGGCCTGTTTTACCTGGAATGAGACTGAGTTATAAAACAATTATAAGGCATGGTCTCCATTCGGAAGCAGTTTATGATCTAATAGAGTGTGGAATGTAGGCCCGTGATATAAAACGCTACCTATGCAGCCTACAGAGCATCACCGTGCAGTCCTGAGGTGCGTCCTGGCTCCATCGCTCACCAGCGTGGAAGCTTGAATTTCCTCAGCTGTAAAGCAAGGTACCAATGCCTGCCTTGGGGTGCTGGTGCCACTAAATGCAGTGACACACATTCAGAGCCCAGGGCCTCCACACTGGACACTTTCTACGGTCAGTAATGCCTGTGTGTTATGTAGATGGCACCACGACTATAGTGTAAGGAACAGCCACTGAGTGAGCCAGGGGCTAGGCCAGGGGAGCAGCAGGCTTCCTAGAGCGGCAGCAGTAAGTGACCCGGCACCTCACTGCAGATTTCAAAACAGAAGCCAAGAGAATCACACAAAAGCCATTAACTCCCCCCCCACACACCCAGTGTCTGCTGGAGCAGTCGCTGTTCCTACTCCTGTTCTTGATGCTTCACCCCCACCACGGGCCCCCAGGACTTGCTGGGCCCGGAGCCACTGTGCCAGGCATGGTGCACAGAGCAGCCTCTGGCCGTGCTGACACTGCAGCAGCGTGGGCAGGCAGGTGTGCTGGAGGCACACACCGGAGAGGACAGATTGAGAAGTGCACTGGGAAGGCTCCCACACAGATGCAAAAGTAGAAGGGAAACTTTTCTCTGTGCTTCGTCTCCTCATTTCTTGCAGCAATGCAAGGAGAGGAGCAATTTGAGTTGGAGCGGTTCATTTGAATCCAGCAATGGCCTGAGTTCCCTCCTCATATCCAGGCAATGGAGATGGTGGCCGCACGTGTGAATGTAGAGACGCAGTCGTTAAATGCCATGTATCGAGATCCTTGCAGCCCCCAGCTGCAGGACTTTGTAACCTGGCTATGAAGAGTGCAGAGGAGTCCAACACAAAGGATAAAACAAACACACGATAAATCGGTGTGTATATGTGTGCACATGCGCACATGTTGGGATAGAAGAGGTAGGAAGGTAGGACACATATTTAAAGTTGATTTTGCTTATTAGTCATTGTTATATGAATGAGGTGGGACTTACAGATAATAAAATAGTAGGCCCAAAGTATGAGAAAAAACTTTTTCCAATTGGACCCTTCTATATTTCTTCACACAGTAAAAGCCTCCCCAGAAAGGTCTATGGTACTATTTTCTAAACTTTTTTCCCTTCTTCCTCATATACCAGTTAAGTAACACTTCTCAGTTTGGGGAGATATTGTTTGTCTAACCTTTTATCAACATTCCTGTCTGCGTCCTCAGAGATGAATGAACAATACAGAGAAAAATTGGAATCCATGAAACAGACTCAAAGAGAGATGCAGAAAATTAAAAAATCCATTGAAAGCTGGCAAAGCCACTTGAAAGAAAAGGATGACAGACTTTCAGACCTTGAAGACGGGATGGTAGCTAGTGAATGCAAAAGGAAAGATCTCTTAAAAATAACAAGGAACCAGGAAATAACAATCAATGGCTGTGAGACCACTCAAAGGATAATTTAAGAATGATAGATGTCAGTGAAAAAGCAAGAGTTAACACAAATGACATAAAGAGACTATTTACAGAAGTAATAGCTGAGAACTTCGCCAGCACGGGAAAAGGACCAACATACAGATAAGTGAGGTGTATGGAACTCCAGGTAGCCATAACCAAAATAATTCTACACCCAGACATATAATAATCCACATCCCAGAAATTCAGCACAAGAAAAGAATATTAAAGTTTGTTTAAAAAAAAAACAGATCACCTATAAAGGAAAACCAGTCAGAATCACAGCAGACTTGTCAACACAAACCATCAAGTTAGAAAGAGCTCAGAGTGAAGTATTTCAAGTCCTGAACAGCATCCAACCTAGACTGATGTACCCTGCAAAACTATCTTTCAAAATTGATGGAGAAATAAGATACTTTGATGACAAAGAACCACTGAAGGAATTCATGACCACCAAACCAACTCTACAAAGAGTACTGAAGGATATTCCAAAGAGAGATAAAAATGCCCACAGTCCCAAGAACAGCAGCAAACTGGGATCACTGAGTGGGGCAGGCAATTGAATGGAGTGGAAAAGTAGGGAGCAGGAAAAAAGCATGGCAGAGACAAACCAGTGCATGTTGGCTGTAACCATTAATGTAGATGGCCTCAGTTCACCAATAAATAGGAACACAGGCAGAGTGAATCAAGAAACAAGATCTATCAATATGCAGTATACAAGAAACACATTAACTCAAAAGGAAATTCATAGGTTGAAAGGAGAGAAAACAATGCTTCATGTGACAGGGATCCAGAAAAAAAGTAGGGGTAGCTTGCCCATCAACTGCAGAATAGATAAGAAAGATACGAAATTTGGGGGCAGGGTACTGGGGATTGAACTCATGACCTCATGCTTGCTAGACAGGCACTTATGCCACTGAGCTAAATCCCCAGCCCAAAGATACAGCATTTTTATACAATAGAAAGCTACTCAGCTATAAAGAAGGATAATCATGAGGCTCTTATAGGTAAATGGGTGCAACTTGTAATCATGGTCTTAGGTGAAATGGTTCAGACTCACGTAGGTGAACATCATGCTATATAGTATAAAAAACAGGAGTTAGTGGGAACCTAAATGTACAATAAATATTGTAGAAGTGAAAGGAGAGAAAATGTCTAAAAATGGAAGGTGGTAGCCATCATTAATTCCCTATTATTTTGTTTTAAAGTTCTGTATCATTTTATGATTTTGTTTTGATTGGTCTTGTTCTATTTTGTTTGGTTTGATTTTATTATATCTTGATAGCATGGGCAGCTATTTTGAAGATAACAAGATATATTATGGTAGCCATTGTTGATTTTCTATTATTGTGTTTTGAGATCCTTTATCACTTTCACTGTTTTGATTGGTTTTATTGTATTCTGGTTGATTTTATGAGGTCTGATGGCATAGGCAACTATTTTGAAGATAACCAGAGCCATTATGGTAGCCACTGTTGATTTCCTATTATCTTGTTTTGAAATTCTGTATCACTTTCATTGTTTTGTTTTGATTATCTTTTTCTGTTTTATTCTATTTGGTTTCATTCTCTTAAAAATAAAATAAATAAATAAAAATATTTAACCATTAAAAAAGAGCAAGAGAAGAGAAGGAGAGAGAGAGAAAGAGAATAAACATCAAACTTCAGTTTGCATTATTTAAGGCTTTTTCTAATTCTATAATAATTCTAATTGTGCTTCTTATTGGCTGTATATCACTTGAGTACAGAGACAATAAGGACTCTTTCATTTCACTGTAAGAAGATAACTTCAGCTAGAAAAGTTTGGGAAGATTTTCAAGGAAAAAATGTCATTTCAGTTGGGTCTGGAATATGGCCAGGATTTGAAGATACTGAAGGAGAGGGTAGGACACTCCAGAGGAAGGCAGAATAGCAACAAGGAACAGTGCTGAGAAATGACAGCCCCTGAGCTATGTTTTCTGGGTCTGGTCTGCATGGAAAATGGAAAAATAGGGTTGGTTATTTTTCTCCTTTTCTGTTCTCTGCCCCTATATCGGAACTCACAGGGATACTGTGTCACCTGACTTCCTCTTCACATGAGATCCTTTATAACTAAGATGACTTGGGTACCAGTCAGATGATCAAATTTGTCCAAGACTAAGGGTTTTACAGGATTCAAGACTTTAGATGCTAAATATCAGGAAACTGCTAGGCAAACAAGAATGAGATATTTATTTTTATTCCTTTAGAGAAATGCAGCTTAATAAAACTTTCAGAAAACTTTCTACTCTGGGCCTTTCCCCTGTTGTGTATCCTAGTTCCTGATTTATTTTTCAGCCTTGGGGACATAGAAAAACTGTTTTCAAATGAGAAAGAATTGGCTTATCCTCTCCAAGAAATTGTCTCTCACATAACCCTTTCCTAATGTAGGTTAGATGCACTGCACCTAAATTCTACACTATTGTTATGGTTTGTGTCTGGATGTCCCCCCAAAGCCTCATGCAGTCATAAGAGCAGGCTTCTACAACATATAAGTGACTCATGGTCCAATACTGGGACCATGAATCACTCACAAATTATGGGTAGGAGTTCTACACCCACCCTAGGATGGGTGTGGCCTACATACAATATTAAGGAACAGGAAGAGTCTTTTCTACATGCTCATCCTTTCTTACTTTTGCAGCTTTTTCTGCCTTCTGACACCATGAATGGTTGCCCCTGTGCCAGACTATCCTGCCTTGGAGCCAGTTGATTATAGGCTGAAACCTCCAGGAAAGCTAAACAAACCTTTCCTTCCTTAATTTGGGGTATTGGGTATTTTGTCTCAGCAATGAGAAAAAAGTAACCAACACAAGTATAAAAATTGTCACCACATATATCAATCATCCTGTGGCAATAATCTGTAGTCTATAATCCCCAAATACACAATGCAGTCTTTATTGGCATGCACCATGTCTTTTGTATTTTGCACTCTCAATCCATGGCACAAAGTGAGCAACCAGCACATCTTGGTTGATTTGAGTAGATGTATTTCTTTATTGTTTGCTTTATTTTCTGGTTAGACCACTATGGCTCGTGATTGCACTATTCCACCCAAATAGTAATGATAGATCCATCCAAAATGAGTTATGTAAACCTTTCTCCTTGGAAACAGTCAACTTCACCTACAGCCCCTCCCCTCAATTTTTAACATAATACCAAAGTATTTTTACATAATACCAAAGTAGTTACATAATACCAAAGCTGTTGGACAGAAATCTATCATGTGACCTCAGTTTTGAGTCTCAAGCATTCACACTCTAAGCCGAAGATTCAGCAACCTTTGGGCCACCGAGGCCTGCTGCTCCCCAGATGCTTTGTTAGGCTCAAGAATGAGCTATACTACTAGCACTAGGCCCCTGCTCATGCCACAGTAGAGCCTAGGGGTGGCAGGGGCTGGCAAGTTCTCTCTGCAGATTTTTGAGGTCCTGGTCTCACTGGATCATTAGGCTCAGGACACTTGCTATATTATGCTGTGATGTGGGGGAAGAGATGAACTCTAAAAGGAGGAATTCCAAGTTAGGTACAGGATAAAGAGAGAAATTTTGAATGAACCAAAGCCAAGTTTTTATTTTGAAAATTGTCAAATCCACAGAAATCCAAAAATATGACAAAAACTCACATACCCTTCTTTTCTTTTAGATTGTCAAAGTTTTTGTTTGAGAAGACACGCTCTTTTCTCCCATATTTTTGCTCACAACATTATATAACAGATATAAATTGTCTTGGTAACATGCTTTACAACATATTTTGATCCAAGAGCCAATCAATAATGATCTATTGTATGTCACTGCCATTCTCTTTAGCGTCTTTAATTCAGGACAGTTCCTCACGTGTTTTATTTTTTGAATGGCTCACAGCTCTGGAGTTCCGGCTAACATTTTGGTAGAGTATCCTATAATCTGAACTGGTGTGTTTGTTTCCTCATTATTGGTTTCAGAGTAGATATTCCTGGTACCAGCACTACCTCATTTGTGTTGCATATTTTCCATCCCAGCCTATCAGAAAGCTCCAAATCCCACTTCTTGCACTGATGACGAATAATTCTATAAGGCAGGGAAGGTTCAGGACCCAGAATTCATGAAGCAGGCATTTTGTCATTTTCTTCTGCTACGTTGTTAGGGTGATGGTGGCCAGATATCTTCCCCTTCAAGCTTCCTTTTCACTTCATTGGCCATGTAGTGAGACAGTGTGAACATCCACTCCTGAATAGCATCCCTTCAGTGGTTTACCACCCACCAATAACTGTCTGGATCAGCTATTACACTGGCCATTGTAAGTGCTGAGTTTAATCATTATATTACTTATCTCATGTATATACGAACTTCCTGCTTTCCATACATTATACAGCCACTGATGTTAACTTTTTGATATATTACAGTTGTCTTGTACCCCCCAAACCTAGCATCCCTCATGACAATACTTTATATAGTACATTTTCAAAACCAGTAAATTGGCTTTGGCACAATGTGATTAAGATATGGACATTTACTTGGGTTTCACAACTTTTAATAATTTTAACTATTTTAATATGCCTCTGGATTCTTTTCTTCCATTGCATTATAGTCAGTTACCATCATTATTCTTTTCGACGTTCACTGTTTCAAATTTGGCCAGCAGAAACCCCTTGAAGCATCTCACGGTCCCTTTTAACAAACCATCATCAATTTTGTGCTATTCTGTGCCTTCTGTATAAGACACTCCAGGTTCCAGACCTGTAATTAGTCATTTCTCCAAGGAACCTTGGTTTCTCCACTGGGAAATATTGCTTAGAGACTGAGACCTGGAGTCAGAAGAATGAGTACTACTGGAGTTCATTGCTTCTAGGCCCTGCTGTAGGATAAACTTGAGTTTAGGCCAATTCCTGTAATTCAAATCCAGCACAACAGATTCACTCTCATCTCTTCCAGCTCATGTTTGCCTACCCTTTCCCCTGGTGCCCAACACCATAAACATGTGTCATTGAAATAATATTTCAGTGCTATAATATTTCAAAATAGTTTCAGAATTACCTTATCAATAGCATGTCAATGACAAACTTACCTAAGCCATCTTTGCACGCCCCTTTCCTTTAAGACTATCACTTATGAAGGATACACAGTGAGAACACAGTGTTCAAAGGTTTTTGAGTTAGTTATTTATTTTTGTATGGTTTCGTTGTCAGTTTGATATGTGGTTGCTTTCCTCTGTTCCACTTTGTACTCCGTTGTAAGATTCACTGTGTATTCCCCCCTTACTGATTTGATTTAATTTTATTGTAACATACATGAAACATTTATGGGATTTATAAGTCAAAATTATATTAAAAAGTACATTCAGAGGAGTCTCAGTGCCACCCCTATTCCTGCCACACCCCAACATGGGCAATCATTTTCAGTAGATTCTGATTCAAGCTCCCTGCCCCTCTTTTTCAAGAATAAGCAAATAAACATATGGCTCTTTTTATTTTTTTCTTATACAAAAGGTAATGTACTTTCATATCTTGATTTTTGCTCTTAACAGCATACCCTGAGGCCAAGTATATTGGCACACACATCTGTAATCCTATCACTTGGGAAGCTGAGGCAAGAAGATTGCCTTGATTTTGAGGCCAGCCTGGGCTACACACAAAATGAGTTCAAGGACAGCCTGAAGGACATAGAGAGACTCTATCCCAAACACACACCACACACACACATGCATACACACACTCACGAGCATATCATGGACACGTCCTTTTATTTTTTTAACATTGTTGTACTATTGTGTGTATATACCAAAGATTATTGGACATATTCACTATGGAACACCATTTAACCATTTAACCAATAAATTCTAATGTTCTGTTAAAATAAATACCACCTCAATAAATAACCTCATCACATATGACTTATGTTTGTGGAAATGTATCTCAGAGTAAATGTCAACAAGAAGACATCATGAGGTCGAGAGTAAAATCATAAGTTTGCAAGATATGCCACGTTCTCTCCCACTGAGGCCGGTCATCCTACCCTTCCATCCCACAAGGGATTTATGAGAATGCCTGTTTCTTTATAGTCTCATTAAAACTGTGTGCTATCAACCTTTTGAATTTTGTCTACTGATAAGTGAAGAATAGCATCTTTGGGGCAGTCTTATTTTGTATTTGTTTTATTATGAGCATTTTTGAGTAATTTTTAATATGTTTAGGGCACATTTCCATGTATTTTTCTATGAGCTGTCTATTTTATTTCCTCATGTTTCTTCCAAGTTTTTAGACTTTCATTTATTGATTTTCGAAATATTTTATGTAGTAGAAAGGTATAATCTTTTATCTCTCGTGTATATTGTATATATTTTCTCCAAGTTTATTACTTGTCTTTTGACTTTGTGATTTTCTTTCCATGTAAAAATGTTCGCTTTAAATATAGTCAAATTTATCAATCTCTTATTGAATCTGGATTTTGATTCATGGCTAGAGATACTTTCTCCAGACACACATTGTATAATAATTCATCTATGTTTTCTTCTAGTACTTGTATGGTTTTTTGGGGTGTTTCTGTTGGGTTTTTTATTTCAACTTTTGATTCATTTGGAGTTTATTTCAGGTAAGGGTGTGTGACCTGGCTCCACTTTTGTACTTTCTCAAATGTTTATCCAGTTGTCCAACCCTTTAATATAGAGTGTGGCATGGCATGTCAAAATAGAAACCAATAAATAAATTATCTTTCTGTCTGTTCAATTTGGTACCCAAAAATTTGATCCCAAAAAGAAGGGGAGACCCTGGAAAAAGGGGGACCACAGTTAAGAGTTAGGAACTAAGGATGTTAAACACACAATACACGTATTGCTTACTATTTTAAAGTAAAACATGCATACTAATGACAAAAACTTTAAGTGGTATGAAGAGTTGAACCATGAAAAGTAAAATCCTCCTGCATCAAGTTACAGCCTCTGGAACAAACACTATTGTTACTCTCTTAGGTTTCCACCCACACATGTATGCATCTGCACAGATACCTAGGAAAGAAGGGGGAGAAAGAGAGGAGAATTCAAATGGAAAAGAAGGAATGTGGATTCAGATCTTTTATGTAAGTACCACTCACTGGTCAACTGCACCCCTGGAGCTCCAAAATTTCTGAAACCTCTTGAAAGACTGTTGACTGCAAGCCTACACCCATTATCACAGTTTATCATTCACTGGTCTTCTGGGTTCCATAATTTTATCCCATCTTACAGCTGACAAACTGAGGTTCAGAGAAGTAAAATAACTTGGCCCAAAGACTGTGGCTAGCAAGTAAAGAAACCCCCTGTAACAAGATGCATACACACAGGACACAGGTGCTTACCTCATGCAGATGGCTGTAGGGACTCTTAGAGGCATACCAAGAGGACAGACGCTTCCCCCACAAAATGCTTGATAGCAGGAACAAAGAGGAGTCCCCTGCCAAGAAATTAACATGTCCTGTTATATTCCTGAGCTCTCTGAAAGGGAGTTTCTCGTGACAGTTAAGGGTGCTTCATGTATCATGAAAAATCTCCCATCCCCAAATATTTGCAAATATTTCATAAGCCTTACTACTAAAAAGGAAAAAAAGCAAAGGAAAAACTGGATTGCGTCACCAACCGTTAACAGCTATGACTCAAGGGTACATGAAGGGCAGATCTGTTGACTCAGAAGGGCCCATGTCTGAGTCACTTGGCAGTTTTAACCACACCGATCTTCTAGAGAATGAAAGATTCACAAAGTGAGAGAGGTAAAAATAAAGGATGGCAACAGAAGGATTTGCTTCACAACAGCAGTTTGCGGCAGCATGCAAGAAAAACACAGAGAGGAAAGCATTGTTACGTTATTCCAGAGAGAAGGCTTTTGAATAGGGAAGTAGATGGGTGTCGATTTCTGTGTGTTAAAACATTCAAAACAGAGCTCCTTTCTCACAGAAATCCCCTCTATTGTACTGGAAATATGTTTCTCTCTCTCTCTCTCTCTCTCTCTCTCTCTCTCTCTCTCTCTCCTCTCTCTCTCTCTCTCTCTCTTTCTCTGTCTCTCTCTCTCTTCACGATTACACTCTGGAGAAATGCACATGTTAAAAGTAGGCATTGGGGGTGCAGCTCCCCTGGCAAGTGTACAGGCTGGTTTTGGTTCCCAGAGGATTTTACTACTTTCAGACTGAGGTCTTCGAATTCCTCTTCTTCTTGAGAATCTGGAATGTTTGATTGAGCTGAGACCTCCCAGTAGTAGGCAGTAAGAAAATGACAAACACCCCAATTCATCATCAACCTATCTCTTCCTACCTCATTCCATTTCCACTAAGAACCCAATTGTCACCACCACAACAAAATTGTGAAGGCACTAGAATTTGAAATTCCATACCCAAGCTTGACATGCCTAAATTCCATTCTGTTTACCAACTTCGACCTGTGCTTCTCCTGCCTTGCTCCTTGTGTGTTTCCATCCTTACATGCACACATATCTTTGCCCTGATCCTCATCTTTACATAAGCATCCACGCTTACATGAACGCCTCTCTTTGGATGGACGCCCATCTTCGCATGACTGATGATCTCTGCACAGATGTCCATCTTCGCATAGATGCCCAAGCAGTTAACTATTTGCTGAATGAAAACCTCCATCCCAGAACCTAGATTCTGACTTCTCAGCCTTCTGGAAATCTTCCATTTTTCATTCTTTCCCCCATTTGCTTCAACTTTACTTAGATTCTAGGTAAGACCATCAGCTTCTCTCCCTCACGTCTTTTCATCTCTATGATTATGTGCCTCTTCTATCCCTATCATGGCTCTACCACCACCCCGCACTAAAAAATTCTATTAAAAGTCCATGATTTATGGAAAATATCCCCTGAATTTTCCTAATGTTTCAAATGACTCTATTCTCACCACTTAGCATCTATCAGTCTTTCAACTAGCATATTTATTAGCCACTTCCTATGTGCTACACACTGTGCTAATATCAGGAAAAGTGACATTTGTATAATGCTTTCCACTTTGGAAGGCACTTTTCTCACTTTTTCTACTTGTTCTCCACAACAATCCCCAAGACAAAAAGGGAAGCAATAATTACAAATCCTACATCTCAGATTCAAAAACTGAGGCTCAAAAAATCAGATATCTGCTAAGTAGTGAGAAAGCCATAAAATTCAAACACAGGGCTTGTTTGAAAGCTTAGGTACTGTGCATTTATCACAAAACTCCACGCACGTGCATACTATGTGCCTCTCCCCATGCCCACTCTCTCCAATCCGTACTTGTGATTAGTTGTCAGCATGTTTTTCTCCATTTTTCTAAAGTATTTGGTCTGTTTTCCCTTTAATCAATAAGATCCCCAAAGGCTGGACCCCAGAGTGGCTCTGTGAGCTTGGTGCTGAAAGGTTAAGCAAAATCAAATAAATCTGCAAATCCTACAGACAAAACTGGATAAAGGTTCCCGTGTGCATAGACGCAGTCCCATCTGAGACTGGGGCGCAGTGTTGGGAGCCGATGCAGGTGGGCTCCCCAGTGTTCTACTCAGTTAATAAATATTTGGGGGTTTCTTGCACAATTTCTGTTTGTCAAGACATCAGCTTTTTAGTCTCCTATCCAGTCACACTCTGTCTCCTCGACACAAAAGCCAGCACACATGAAAAGCCCCCATAGTGGGCATATAATTATCATCAAACTGCAAACCCATTTCTCAAGGATCCCTCCCCATTGCTAGAGAGCTGGATTAATCAGCATGGCTCACAGTGGTTTTTGCATCTCTTAATTTACTACCAAACACCCCTGCTCTCCTGAGAGAAGATGTTTTGTTACGTGTAATTAGACTTGTACGCAATCCTATGTGGGGCTTGTTATTTTTGCACAGGAGGATTACGGAGCTGTCTCCAGGTGGGAAATGGTGACATGCTGCACGAACAAAGGTATGCTGCGTGTTCATTTGCAAACCTCCACTGGCGTGGCGCAGGCTCAGTTGGGGAGATATTAGGGCTGGAGGCACATACGAAGGCTCAGCTCCTCCACCTAATTGTCTGGGGCCCGGAGGTTTGGGCCATAATGGCTGAAGCATATGCTCTCCACTGCCTCTAAGGGTTTCCGCCTCCTGAGAGGAAGGCCCACAGCAGCCACCGCAGGGTAGAGGGCCTGGCAGTGACTTCAGAGCCCATTCCTCCTAGGACACAGGCAGGCAGAAGCTGCCTCCCAATTTAAGGAACCAAGAAGTGGCTTCGGAGAAGGAACGTGCTTGAGAGCCCCGAGTCTTCACCCCGAGGTTTTTCCTTGTGAGCGTCTGACCCCTGCCGAATGCTCAGCATGGCTTGAAATGAAACTCTCAGAGCTCTCCATTACCCCGAAGTGAAATGGAAAGAAATGACTGAAGCACCCTCTCACCTGCTTCAAACACTCTTTTCACCAACTTGCTTAGAAGGTCCACTCCTGGCTCAAATTGTCCTGAAAAAGTCTGGTTAGCATCAGAGTCAGTGGGCGGAAAATATACTGCATTTACGTTCTTCCTTGGACGTCTTGATTTTCCCAATAATGATCCAGAGGAGAGGACTGCAGCTGGTGTGTTTCACAGACCCCAGAAGCACGCTGGCCAGGCAGGAGGAAAGAGATGCATGGATCACAGACCACTGTTAGGAGGCACGGGAGGTAGACATGCTTCGGATCAAAGGTTCCCAGCACCTGCTTTATCATTCACTAGCTGTGTGACCTTGGACGAGTCACTTAGCTCTTGGCCTCCATCTCCCGGTCTCTCTGAGGGTGATTATAGCAGTAGCGTCTGACCTACCTCCTGGGGCCTTGGTGAGGATCAAATGAGATAATGGAGGTGGAAGAGCTTTAGCAACCGTATTCTGCAGTACAAAGGACCGTCCTTGTTATTAATAATAACAGCTCTTCCTGCTGAGAATAGCTCCCACCTGCCAGTTGGGGTAGGTTGCTCTCCTCGAGATATCCGTCTCCCTGACGGTGCAGTGCTTTGTGAAGAACAACACTGAAAGGCAACCAGCATGTGCCCTGTCACTCACGGGGCGACATCTCGGGAGACAGCAGTAGAAGGTGCTAGAGGAGAGGCGCCTTGGCATCCTGTCCCTCAGATTTGACACAGCATAATTGTTTTGACATATGATGGAATTTGTCCTCACACGGGTCAGAAAAAGAGCCCAATACTGATGCCTTTCATCTAATTTCAATTACAGTCATTAAAACCCTTACTCCTGAGTCAAACCCTTCCAAAAAGCCATCAATGACAGCCCATTACAGATGAGTTATTTATAGCGGCACATGTTAATTTTACAGACCCACAGACCAATGATTCATGGCTTGGCATTAGTGAGAGACATCATTCACTGGGTTTAGTGATCCCTGACATAACAAGCATCACGCTGTATCTTCAGGAGGAGAATTCAAGGCTTCAGACTCCAGGGCTGGACCCCAGCCAGCACACAGTGATGGGAACACCTGACCCCAGCCCATGCTGCCCAAGAGGACTACTGCCCTAAGCAGGGCATGTGCGTCTTGCGCGCTGGGATTAGAGTGTAACCTCCAGAGGGTTTCTAACCAAGGTGATATCTGGTCTCTGGGATTAGAGTGTAACCTCCAGAGGGTTTCTAACCAACGTGACATCTGGTCTGGGCCAGAGGTGTTGGCTGGTTCATATTTACAGCCATCACTACAGGCATTTAGTAGACCTCACACTATTTGGTGATGCTGCTCACCAACTCTGAGGGGACGTCTGATGCGCACCTGGACTTGATGGAAAAAGATGTCCCTGGAGCCACAGAAAGCCCAGCATCCTTTTATCCAAACGGCTTCAACCTCAAGTTCGTAAGTGCCACTTTGAGCAATCAATATTGGGCCTCTTGATTCTTGGTCTATTTGTAGCTGAAATTCTCCCCCGTGATTAAAAATTCACCAAGAGGCAGCCTGATGTGACATTTATGAGTTCCTGGAAGTCCATAAATGTTGAATGCTAGAAATTAGCACCAAGTTGTTTAGATGATAGAAAGCAATAAGCAAGCAAGAGGCTAATGCTCAACACTCCTGTATTTTTATTGTCTATCTGTGTAAACCAATAGCAAAGCAGAACTGAAACATCATAAAAACACCTGCACCATGGACGTCATCAGACCAATCCCTGTCTCTAAATTAGACTCCCCCTTTCCAAATGAAGCCAAATGAGTTACAATGAAACTGTCTGGTTCCCTAGTTCTTTCTGAACTTGTAGCACTTTGTCAATTGGTAGCTTGGTTAAGGTCCCTTCTCTATTTTAATATACATTATGATCAAAAAATGCTGAAATTAATTACTTTTGCTCTTTTTTCTCATATAAAACTAGCTCTGCAATCACTAAGAGGATAGGGTTTTGCTAGAAATAGATGTGTGATCTCATTATTTTGGAATTTTCCTCCATAGGACTGCTTTACATTCTACACAGGAATGCACGTCTGCAAATGATTTCTTGTCCATATTCTTGGCCTTTTCTGAGGTTTTGTTCCCTCCTTTAGTGATTCCTTCTAACGTTGCGGTAAGGTTCTCCCTGTTGACCTGTAGGCCACTGATCATTGCTCTAGGTGCTTTGCACGCCTCCTGGGAGGCTTTGTCTCCTCTAAGCTGAGACAAAGAAAAGACAGAAAAGGTTAAATGGTGAAGACTCCAATCAACTGGCCCAACTGGCTTCTTCTTCTTTTACTGAATGTCCATGCAGACAGTGGTTTGTACATGGAATTTCAATTCTGTCAGGCTTCTGGTACATTTTACAAAATATAATGAAACATTCTTCTTAATCCTCGAGGAAACCGGGAAATGTGCTATGCTCTTATGAAAGATGAAGGAAAGAACAATAAGAGAACAAGACCAGACTCCTTGGGTTGACTCCAAGTTTTACCATTTACTCGGCCCCTGACCTCTCTCCATACCAATTTTTTATCTTGCAAAATGGGAGTAAGAAGATACTCATCTCATACTATTTTTAAGAGACAGATTTTTAAATAAGCCACTACCTAAGTAGCTGTAAATATTACATTAGTAAATACTGTACATGCTAAATACAGAAATTTTTAAATTTAAGACACGTGTAGAATACACATGCTCACTATACAAAGCAGTATTAGATACCATGAGAAGAAAAAAAATCAGCAAAACTTAGGTCATTCTTGAAGGACAGTTTCTAGAAGGGGATAGACTCAGATGACTGAGTTGTTCCTTAAAGGACCAGTATTTCTAAAGGTAGATAGAGGAGGGGGGGTGTACTGCAGCAGGCTGTCCTAAGTGTGTCCAGCACATGCGTAAAGTCCAATTTCTATCCCCTCTTCACTAGCCCCACTCATAGGTGCCTTCTCCACCACCACCCCCTGCTCACTTCCCATGTTCACCCACCTTTCTTCTTCCCTTTCTCCACTTGAAAATTTCTACAGATCCCCCACCCCCATTGTTTTCTTCTTTTCCCAGTCTCTCTTATAATCTCAAAAGTAATGCAGCCAAATTTGAAAGAAATAATAACGAAAGAATACAAAATAAAAACAAAATCTTCCATCTCTTACTCCCGAGAGGGGAAGACTGTATGGTTATAAAACATGGCCACAAATTCTTGACAGTTCTCTTTCTGCAAGGCAGAGTTTATGTTTCTCACTCTGAATCTGAGTAGGCTTATGACGGTTTCGACCCATAGATGAGTGCAGAGGTTACATGGTGTGTCTTCCAAGGCTAAGTCATAAAAGGCTGTGAAGCTTCTGCTGTATTCACACAACCATCTCTCTGGGATCTCTGAGCTGTCACATAAAACCTCAACTTCCCTGAGATGGCCTTGCTGAAAGAATAAATTCTGAAGCTCCAAACCTAATCTTTCAGCTTCCTCAGTGCTTACATAAATATTCCATTGTGTAAAAAAGCATTTTTTTGCTTTTATTTGCCCTTCTAACAATAAATACCAAGGAATAGGGCCAGGGATTTGGCTTAGCGACACAAGCACCTGCCTGGAAAGTGCAAGGTTGTAAGTTCAATCCTTGGTACAAATAATAATAATAATAATAATAGGATATGAGGCTATAACTCAGTGGTGCAGTGCCTGTCTGGAAAGTGCAAGGTTGTGAGTTCAATTCCCACTACAAAAAAAAAAAGAAAAAGAAAGAAAGCAAGAAAAAGAAAACCAAGCAAGCAACAATCAATAAATAATAAACACCAGCTTAGCTTCTAGTTTATTGACTTTTAAACAATGCAGCCAAACACATTCTTTTCTATATCTTTGTGTATTATATGGATATTTCTACAGGACAAAACCCTAAAAATAAAATTGCTGAATCAAAGAATAGACAACATTTTAAAGTGTCAAACTGTGCTGCAAATACACTATGCCAGTTTAGGATCTAGGGGTATATAAGTGTAGCTGTTTCCCTATAATCTCACCAACACTGAATATTATCGCACTTTTTAATCTTCACCATTCTAATGTCCCTGTCTGTTACAATCTTAACTGGGTGCAGTACAGGAGACCTAACCTAAGCATGACTTGTCCCACCCATAAACCATGGACCTGAGGTACACAGGGTATGGTGAAGGACAAAGCTAATACAAAAGGACAAGCTAGTAACAGCTCAAGAGGATAAAAGCTAATAAAGGTGAGCCACAGAACACGACATACTCGCCATGCAAATGTGTCATAAATAATGAAATTCAGCTCAATGACATTTGGCTAATGGAGGTGTTATCTTAAATCCAGAATGACCCAGTTGGAAGAAGACTGTTTGGGGGAGAAGGTGTGAAGGAGAGAGGAAAAAGCAACTTCTCTCAGTTAATCAAAATGCTCACTTGGATATAAACAAAACAATTTGCAATGACTGATTTCAACTTGGGTGTTTTCAGAGGATGGATAAGAACAGTGATTCTCGGACCTAGCTGCCTAACAATGTTATTTCTCTTTAGAAAAATATAGCCTCCTTCTACCCCCTAAACACACACCTGGACACCAGCTCCTGATTTGATTGGTTTACATTTTCACTCCATCAGGTAGTTAAAGGCAGAACAAGGTTAAAAAATTTTTCTAGAATATAAAAGTTGACTTTGCATCAGAATCGCCATGCAAACATATTAAAACAGATTTCTAGGTCCGATTGCAGAGCTAGGCTTTCAGTATATCTGTTCAGGGTCTAAGGAATTTGCATTTCCAACATAGAGAGATACTGCTTTTGAGGACCATTGCCATAGCAATGGCTGTGACTACAACAGCAGCATCACCTGGCAATATAAAATCGATGGGAATATAAAATCACTGGCCCACCTGCCTCAGACCTACTGAAGCAGAATAGGCATGTGACAAGAGCCCTACTGACTTCATTTAGGCTTAGAACTTGTTGCCTGACCACTCTTGCCTCTATTTCACTACAAACTGTTCAGGGGGTGGGGCTCTACTGGAGTGGAAATTTGTAAGGAATCCTGAGTTCAAGTTCCAGCATCATCACTAATAACCTTTGAAATCAAACAAATCTCTTCCTTTCTTATGTTTTCCACTTCCTCCAAAATAAAACAGAAAGAAAGAAAGGGCTAAATAATTGTTTGGATCTTCCCTTCCTCTCTACAATTCTAATTTGGTATCCAAGGGTTGTTAGGAGCTGAACTTTGTCTACCCAGATTCTTAAGTGCTAGCTCCTCCGACCTCAGAATGTAACTGTAGTTAGAGATGAATGAAGTCGTACAGGTGCGGCCTAACCCAATATGGCTGTTGCCTTTAAAAGAAGAGGAGATTGGGACACAGATACCCCCATGCACTATAGAAACGCCACATGAAGACACAGCGATAAGACAGCCATCTGAAGACCAAGGAAAGAAGCTTCAAAAGAAACCAGACTTTCTGACACCTTAATCTTGGAATTTTAACTTACAGGATTATGAGCAAATAAATTTTTGTTTTTCAAGTCAACCAGCCTGTGATGCTTGCTATGGTAGCCCAGTGGACTCACACACGCACGTTGAGCCTTACAACTAAACCCAAATTAGAGTCTAAAGGCAGATCTCAAAGTTCTTGTGACCAGTCACTCATCTTTAGGCAGTCTAGTTCCTGTAGCCATTTTCTCTAAGAACACTGATCCTTTCGCTTGTAATTCCTCATAATCTGGAGGCAATTCTCACATTAGATTCCATGTCCAAGGGCCTGGGATCTCCTGTACCATTCAACACTTTCTGATTGCCACTCTCCTAACTCTATCCCCAGCTGCCTGTCCCATTCCACTTGGATTTAGGTTTAAATTTTGATCTTGAGCAGCCACATCCCACTGCTCCCAGCCAACCTTGCACCTTGGACTTCATGCCCTGGCCATGTCAAACTGCCAACTCTGCATACCCAGCACTTTGGTTCTCCTGAGCACAGAGCCACAGAAAGAATAATCACCCAAATGATCTTGTTGTGGACAAGAGAAATAACCAATGGGTCAATAGCACTAGCACACAATAGGATAGAAGTGAAAAAAATCCAGTGCAGCACCCACCATATTGCCAAAGCCAGTTAAATCAGGTGCCTTTTAGGGAAGGGGTTGAATGTATGGGACTAAGCCTCAGAACAATTACAAGATTTTCAGTGTTCCCCCCCACCACGGTGACTGGGTGGGAAACAGTCATGGGAGAGATGCTACGACAGATTCCCCGGAGACTTTCCAGCTCAGGCCAGGAAGTCCTGTACTCCTTGGTGGGCTGAAAAATATGGTTGGATCCGAAGGTGATGGCCCTGAGTCCAGCAGTTTACTTGAGTCCCTGCTCATTGCCTACATCCAGCGGAGATCGGTGGTCTGACTGCATCCCCGTTTAGCAATGGGAGCAAGGACATGCCTTGGCTTAGACAATTGCCACGGTGTGGGATTTACAAGCAAACGAGTCTCTGGAGTAGAGGCATCACCCCACAAACTCACAGCTGGAAAGGTGGGCAGATGGACTGTCACTAGCTGCATTCCAAGATTGGAAGGTGATGAAGGAAACCATTTAGAAATGTGGAGGAATCTTTGACCCATTTTTTTCTCCTTTGTTGGTTGTTTTTTTGTTGCTGTTTTGTTTGGGTTTTGCTTTTTGTATGGTATTTGATGGTTTTTCCTATTTTCTTTTTTGTTTTTTTTTTTCCCCTGCTTTTTTCATTCTCTTGATTTTTTTGTTTATTTTTTCTTTTTGTCTTTCAGTTAGCTGTTTTTCTTCTCTCCTCTTTTCCTTGTTTGTCTTTTTGTTAATTTTATCTCAGATCATTAACTTCTTTTTCCTTCTTTACTATGATCTTTATTTCACTTTCATCATCTCTTTTCTCTTCATCCAATGCTTAATTTTTCAAATTTTGCTTTTTTTCAGTTGCCAATCTCCACATCTTCTATTTTTACTAGTATAAACATTAATCCATACTCAGTTAAACATATGCTATTACTGTTGAATTCTGGCCTATCATGAGTGGAGGTAAAGCCATTCCATTTAGTAGATTTTTACTGTATTTGGCTTGTTTAGTGTTTATACTATAATCATAGATCTCTTTTATATGATTAAGAGTGATACATTACTTGCTCTTAAGATCTGTTAATAGCCAGTTTGTATTTGATGCTATTGTTTTTGCTGATTTTTATTCTATAGCCATGGTGACGTGGTTGTTGCTTTCATCTGGTTTTCTCTGTATGTCAAGATGGGCATTATGGACTGGGGATTTAGCTTAGTGACATGAGTGCCTGCCTGGCAAGCACAAGATCATGGGTTTGATCCCTGGTACCAAAAAAAAAAAAAAAACATAAAAGATAGGGATTATGTTGGTGTCATTAACCATATCTGAGTCCAGGCCAGGGATATAGCTCAGTGGCACAAATGCCTGCCTGGCAAGCATGAGATTATGAGTTCAATCCCTGGTACAAAAAAAAAAAAAACATTTTTTCAGACTATTCTCAGAGAACTGGATAGTGAGTCAAATACACTGCAGCTTCCTCTCTCAAACAAACAGAAGTGGGGGATCCCAGGACAGAAGCAAAGGCCTATAATTAGTGATTTCCAAAGTATCACAGAAAAGTAAATACTAATTAAACAGGTCTCTACACTGGTGACATAGTCTTCCACTACAGTCAATCTACAAACCTCAGCACACAATATAAATAAAAATAAAAACAAGTCAAGGCAACAAAATGCCTCCAAATATTCCCAGCTCCTTCAAAACTGATCAAGAGTGTGAAAAATTGAAAGTCACACAGCTGAATTTACTAGAAAGGATAAAAGAGGAGATAACAAAACAGATTGGTGAAATTGAAGAAGATAATAATCCTACTAAAAATGTGATCAACTAGTCTACAAAAGACACTAATAAAAAGCAAACTAAGCTAAACAAAGTGATACAAAACAGGAATGCTCAGCATAAAAATAATTAGAGTCCATGAAAAGGTACCAAACAGAAAACTATTAATTTAAAAATTATATTAAAATATGAGCAGTTGAAGTGACCAACACAAGAACAGTGTCAGATCTAGAAAATAAAGCTGTGATTGGTGAAATATTGACAGACGCTTTTAAGAAAGAAAGAACAAAAAATGGAAACAACTGTTGCTAGATAACACAAAAGAACTAATCTCAGATTAATTGGAATAGTGAAAAATCAGAATATAGCACAAATGGCTTTAAAAAGCTGTTTGCAGTAGTAATAGTAGAAAACATTGCAACATGGGCAAAGAACTTAACATACAGATAAGTGAGGCATATAGAAACCTAAATAGCCAAGATCAAAAAAGAACCACTTCACGAACATCGTAGTCCAAATCCCAGAAATTCAACACAAGAACAAAATCTTAGAAGTGGTCAGATAAAAGCAGCAAATCACAGTGATATCCTTTAAAATTACAGCAGACTTCTCAACACAAAACTTGAAGGTCAGAGGAGCTTGAATGAACTATCCCAAGCCCTAAAAAGAAAAAAAATTCCAACAAGAATGATATAGCCTACAAAACTATCTTTCAAAATTGATGTAGAAATAAGATATTTGCATGATGAAGAGTACTAAAGAAATTCATGTCCAGCAAACCAGCATACCAAAATATTCTCCAGGATATCCTAGAAAGAGACAATGAAGGTAACAGTGCTAAAGGATCCAACAGACTGAATGAACCCAGTAAGATGAGCAATGAAGCAGAAGAGAAAGGAAAGGAATCAGCAATAGGAAAATAATTCAATGACAGGAATAAATCAGTACTTCACAGTAATAGCTGTTAATATGAACAGCCTTGATTTGGTGATCAAAAGACATAGATTGGCAAAATGGATCAAGAACCAAAATGCAAAAAAAAACACATTTAAGCCAAAAAAGAAGTTCACAGAGTAAAAATCAGAGAGTGGAAAACAATATTCCATACAACAGGAACCCCAAAACAAGCTGCTAGTCCATTCTCAGAAAAAGTGGACTTTAAACCAAAACTGATCAGAAGAGGTAAAGAAAGTCACTATATATTAGCTAAGGGCACAATTCAACAGGAAGAGATAATAATTAGAAAGACAAGCACTGGAAAATAGCAACAACATATAAAACAAACAGTACTAGTCCTAACAGATCATATAAACATCAGTACAGTTGCAGTGGTGGACCTCGATATCGCCCTATCACAAATAGCCAGAACTAGACAAAAAAAGTCAGTAAAGAAATAGTGGAATTGAGCCAAACCTGTGAACAAGTGGACTTAGTAGATATTTAAACTGCTCTGCCCAACAATAGCACTCACATTTTTCTCAGCAACACATAAGCTTTCTACAAAATAGAACACATACTAACTCATAAAGCATGCATAAGTAAATGCAAAAGAATAAAAGAGATAACGCTGCAATGAAACTAGAAATCACAGCAAAAGACAGCAAGAAATTATGCAAACATGTGGAAATTATCAGCATACTCTTGAATTATCAATAGGTCACAGAAGAAATCAAGGAAGAAATAAGATAATTCTTAGAGTTAAGCAATAATGCCAGTACCACACACATATCAGCATTTATGGGACACAATGAAAACAGCCCTAAGAGGAAAATTTATAGCTATGAATGGCCCCATCAGCAAAATGGAACAAGCCCAAGTCAGTAACCTAACAATGAGCCTTAAGTTCTTAGAAAAATAAGAACAATCTAAATCCAAAGCTAGTAAATAGAAGGAAATTATAAAGATCAGAGCAGAAATCAATGAAATGGTGACCAAAAAAAAAAAAAAAAAAAGAAAACCAATGAGCTGAAGAGCTGGCTCTTTGAAAGAATAAACAAAATAGACAAACCTTTAGCCAATCTAACTCCTCAAAAAGAAAGAAAAGACCCAAATTAATGCAGTTAAAAGTAGAAACAGTAAAATCACAATGGACACCACTGAAATCCAAAAAGCCATTAGCAACTATATCATAAGGTAAACCAATAAATTGGAGAATTCAGAAGAAATGTAGAGGTTTCGCCATATATATAAATTACCCAAATGGAAACAAAAACATTTAAAATCCTTGAATAATCCAAAAACAGGCAGTGAAATAGAAAACATAATAATAAAAAAAATCAACTAAGAAAAGCATGGGTCCTACTGGATTCACAGCTAAATTCTGTAAGAACTTCAGGGAAGATCTAACACCAATACTCCTGAAACTCATCAATGAACTCAAAAGAGAAGGAGTATTCCCAAATGATAGTTCCTAGAAACTATCATTACTTTTATTCCAAAAGCAGAAAAGGACCAAACAAAAAACAAAAAACTATAGCCTAATGTCTTTAATGAACAGACATACAAAAATTCCTAAGGAGAAACTAGCAAAACTAACCTATTAAATCATTAAATGATCATATGTCGCGACCAAGTAGGCACCGTCCCAGGGTCACGAGGATTGTTCCGCATATGCAGATCAGTAAATGTAACCCACCATCTAAACAAGAGCAAGAACAGAAACACACACTCATTTTAATAAACACAGAAAAAGCCTTTGACAAAATCCAACATTTACTCATGAAAAAAAACACAGAAGAAAACAGATAAACAAGTATTTTATCTCAATTTGACAAAACCTATTGCCCAGTTTATATTAAATGGGGAAAAACTGAAAGCTTTCCCCCTAAACCAGGGATAAGAGAAGGACATTCTCTATCACCACTCTTGTTTAATACAGTTCTTAAAGTATTAGCCAAAGCAATCAGGCGAGAGAAAGAAATAAAAAGGATTTTCATACCAAAGGAGAGAAATCAAGTTATCACTATATGCGGATGACATGATCTTTTACATACAAAACCCAAAAAATTTTACCAGAAGACTCTTAGAACTAATAGTTAAATACAAAATTAACTCACAAAATCAAGACTTCCTGTACACTAATAATGAATTCACTGAGAAAGAAATTAGGAAAACAATACCATTCATAATAGATTCAAGCAAAATTAAATATTAGTAATTAATCTCACCAAGGAAGTGAAAGATTTCTACAACAAAAACTTACTCTGAAATAAAGAGATCAAAGAGGACATCAGAACAGAAAAAGTTTTCTCCTATTCTTCAATAGGCAGAACAATATAGTCAAAATGTCCTTACTTCCAAAACTGACCAGATAGTTTTAACACAGTCTCAGTCAAAATACCAATAACATTCCTCACAGATATTCCTTTGGAACCAGAGGAGACCCAGAATAACAAAAGTAATCCTGGGTAACAGAAGCAAAGCAGGAGGTATCACAATTCCAGGTTTCAAGTTATATCACAAAGCTATATTGATTTAAAAAAAAAAAACAGGAGGAAGAAAAGATGGTGGACTGGTAGGTAGCAGGAGAGAGACCCTCTCTGAGAGAAACAGCTCAAATGCCAGAATCAAACACCCTGAAGAGACCCAAACAGATAGAAATGGACTCTCACAACCCAGGAAAAAACTAAAGTGCAAAAAACTGCTCAAATATGAGGTCCTGGGACTACCATTAGAGAAGCTAAGATCAGCAAGCACGGCGCCCTCCTCGAGCCGCCTGAATTCCTGCCGGACCTGAACAAACGATCCACACCGAAGCGACTGGCTTGAGCCGCCGGAGCCCAGAGCTGAACAGCCCTGCATACAGCTCGCCCGGACCAGCCCTGCACTCGACCCACCCAGAGGCACTGTGAATTCCCACTGCAGCTGAGCTGAAGTCAGAGTTCAGGGAGCCCTGCAGTTCATGGGGACCGGCATCAACACATGGTGAGTGATGGGAATAAGACCCTCCCACGGGAAAGGGGAAACCGACTGGACAACATGTTGGATTTGGGCAGGAAAGCTCTAACTCCATAAGGAAGTGGCTTCAGCTGGTTGCTCCCCTTGCCGAGCGGATTGGTGGAATCTGCTTGGACTAGGACTCGCCCCTCGTGGGGACCCAGTGAGTCGCTTCAATATTACTTCCCTGAGATCAGTGCACACTGATGCAGTGAAGGCCTGCAAAGGTTGACTGGCCCGGAAGGGAGGAGCTAGCGCACACTGCCCGAGTGTGAACTCTAATCTCTGATAACCTATTGAAGAGGGCTAAAGCTCCTAGCCTGCGCCCTCTAGAGGAGCCTGAGCCAACAAGAAAAGAGTCTGGGAATTACACTGTACACTTGTATGGAAGGAACCAAAAACATGACGAAAGGGAGAAATAAGAAACAACTCCCAGCCCCCAACCCTGAGAACATTGATCCAGGAGAGGTAAATACAAAAGAGATTGAGGGCAGCAAAAATGCAACATCAAACAGCGTTAGCGGACATAAAGAGATATCTTCAGGATCTCATAAGCAGGACCAAAACTGAAATATTAATTCAAATTAAACAAGAGATAAGTAGATTAATAAAAGAAGGGCTGGGCACCTCTCAAGAAGACACAGACAGAAGAATGGAGGAACACAAATGGAGAGAAACATTTCAAGAAGAATTCAGAAAAAACCTAGAATTCATGAAGCAGATTCAAAGAGATTATCAGGAAACTAAAGACTCAATAGAAAGCTGGCAAAACTGCTTGAAAGAAACCAAAGATAGACTATCAAAAATTGAACACAGGCTTGCAATGTGGGGTCATGAAAGGGAAGATCTCTTAAAAATAACAAGGGAGCAGGCAGTAAAGATACAAAGACTGGAAGA